>DWOP01000253.1:0-10132 GCA_018251135.1 Cephise aelius
ACAATTTAAATTGATCTGTCTACGAAATCAAAATAACTGCAATTTTCTAATATCACAATTTATATTATTTGCACGATACCAACACATTTTAAAGCATCTGTCTATCTGTTGGCACTTGTAGTTAACAAATTCCAAATTCTGCTTATCCCTGAGAATATAACGATTGATTTAATTATATGATTGTGTCATCATATGAACTTTTTGAACAAACGAATGTTCAAGTATCTGATGCAGTCGTACATATTTTAAAATTTTCTTTATTAATGTTTCGCTTATAAATTAAAACAATTGTCATAAAATTCCAAGATGAATGTAGAAAGATCATTCTTATATGCAGCCACATATGGAAAAGTCAAGACTACTTTTCTAAGCTATTAAAACTTATTGATTTGTAGGAGTTATGGGATTATTAGATTTACCTATGATAATTGTGACAGTTGAATACCGCTGGACTAACTGGAGTGGGCCCAGATTACAATATTCGTGTCTTGTTAGCGCGAACGCACCGATCGTGTAATTCCGTGGATCGCCGAGACCACTGCTGCCGTCGTTATATGTACGATCACGTTTTTTGTGGCAAACGAGCACGAACTTCATCTGATGCTAAAACATCTCTCTAATTCTTTTTATTGAGGAAAAGCGACGTATACCTTCCGTTATTTTAAAAGAGATGATGCTACAAGTATTTTTAATCACGCTGTTGAAGTTTTCTTAGCATTTGGCTTTTAAACTTCGTATAGAGATAAATGGAATATAGCCGCTCGCTAGACATGATTACCTATTGACAGGAGAATACGTTTGCTAAAGTAGGTATAAAATACCCACCTACTGGTAGAACTCCTCTACTTGAAGAGAAGCAAAGATGAATCATTACTCGTGAGGACTACAGTACTACATTATTACGTTCAAACAAAGCATTTCAATGCAGAATATTTCTGATATAAGGCATAAATAAGTGGTGGTTTCACCTAATTGATTATGCAGTACTAGTGCGTGTTCATTTTCATGACATAGTTACATAATTTTCTGGTAGGTTTTTTTTGAATATTGGCTTATGAGTAGTCCTGAAAAAGTAGAACTGACATTGACAATTATAGATTTAATGCTGTTTACGCTCATAGCCACTGTATTTTGCCATAAACAAGTAAATAGAGGAGTCCTGAAACCTTAATGAATCATTTAGATATATATCTGTCTAGCCGGAAATCGAACCCAGGACTGTTAATCCATTAAACAGATATGATTACAGCATTACCACGCGGATTGACATAATACAAAGTAAGGATGTGAAAGCTACGTAGTACTTGAAAAATTAAGTATATTCGTGAACGACGCCACGTGACGCAACATTGTTCTGGCTCGAAGCTGTATGGTACAATTATGAACACGATAACTGCTCACTGCTCCGGATACGCCGATAATTAAATAGTGTTTAGTGCGGCGTGGGTAAGCGCGGTGAAGAGCGAGGAGGTGCCATAAGTGATGGGCAAACAGCGATTGTAAATTGCTGTCTCGTAGCAGCAGGATTCGCAAGTAACTAGGAATCTGATTTAAAATGTGTTGTAAAGCATAAAGCAGTGTTTCCTACATAGTCATTCATGGTAGCAACACAATTGTATTCGATCTAATCTTGTCTGACATATATTACACATATCCATGATCAGTGATGATCATAAATCATTAAGTGGACTGCAAAATCGTTTCTCCTCGTTAATTCAATTTAAAAAATAAATAAGCTAATTCCATATTATTATTATTATAGATATTCCCAGAGCGCTATATTAAAAACCGTAAAAGAAGCTAACATTCAAAGCCGGCGATGTATTTGCCACTCTTCTGGTGTTACCATTGTCTGTATATGACTACGAAAATTCTTCATCGTGTGACCAATCTGCCTTACTGCTAGTTTAGGTTTTAAAAATGATTTTAATGATAATCCTAGCTAAGTTCCCCGTGAGCTTGTCGCATACGCCACAAACGGCATACGATTACATGTCGTAACATCAGCTCAATCATAGCCGCATATTAAGCCGCACTTTCTCCGACCGTCTAATAACTGGTTGCTCCTGCACTTGTTGGCATTTGCTCTTTAATCCTATACCCAAGGATGATTCTGTGGACCTGTGCGCGAATTATAGCTGATTGTGATTTCGTGCATTTGAATGTTTCGTATATATTTGAAAAAAACGTCCCTATCAGCTATTTATGCCATTTGCCAGTAAAAGTTGCCTTACTCTTGTATTCTTGTAAAAACTAAAAGCCATATACTCACTGGAGACATTCAGAATTTCGTCTACAAATACTCTGGTGTATTTAAACAGGCCTTTCAGCTTTTGAGATATGTATGTTGTCTCATAATGCTTTCCTAATAAATATTTTTTGCCATGGTCGAATTTATTAGTCTACTTTCAACAACTTTCAAAATATCATAATGATACCAATGCTTTTGAAATCGGTCTTAAAATTTGACATCTATTAGATTCATAATAAAGCAATGGTGGCCAAGTTGTTACCGTTCCGGATTTTTACATAGTGGTCCGGGGTTCACACTACTGAAATTCTGAAGTTATGTGCATGTTAGAGATCACTTGCTCTAATGGTGAAGAAAAACATCAAAAGAAAACGTACATGCCTGAAGTCGATCAATCCGCATTTGACTAGCATGGTGGACTATGGACTAGATTCTTCTCATTCTACGAGGAGGTCGATGCCTAGAAGAAGGACAGTAATTGGACAGTAATTGATGAAATAATAGAATTGTTCAATGGGCTTATATTAGGAATTCATTTGGAAGGCAGAGCAGATTTATTCAATATCGATTTTTTTCATTTGATATGGACCCTTAAGGTACACTGCAGCGATCAAAAAGTCACATTTTGCATGTCATTTTAGACTTTAGAGAAGCTTAAGATCTCTACAAATATGTACAGTTTTTAATAAAGTTGGTAACAGACGGTCTGCGTGGCTTAGCGGTTATCGTGACGGACTGACACGCACCCGTATTTGATTCCGGGCAAGTCACAAATTTAATTGACGAGTGTATATTTCTACTCTAGGACTGGCTATTTCTACAATTGTCTTTGTGTGTATCCAGGGCACCGACGACATAGGGAATCTAAGTGTGACGCTGTGAGTATGAAAGCGTTTTATCAGTATTACAGCTGTTTATAAGGTATTATCAGAATTATGTTAAATATGTCATAGCTCATTATAATTTTACTATTGTTTTCTTTTGTTTAAAGAAGAATTTATACCAATGTATTACATACATTACCTTTTTATAAGAACAGATAACAATAACAAATTTTTGAAGAAAAATATATTCGTTTAATTTATTTATCACGTGCTTAGTAACCATTTGATCAAGCTATTTAATGGCCATTTAGTTTATAATGTTTATTAAACATATAAAAACTATTTTTTTTATAAACTTACTGATTCTTTCTAAATTTATTTTGAAAATGAAGGCTTCGATATTTCCTGTCGTCAACAAAGTTTCACGGGAGCATATCAGGTGATAAGTGACCACATCTGCAAGCGGTCCGGCGTGTCGCTAACGAGTCGCGCGTGACGTCACGCGTCCCGCGACACGCGACACGCGACATGCCCGTGTCGTGTCACGACAGCGGAAAAATGCGATCATTACACCGACCGATACACCTGTGTAGCGCGAGTAATCGAATTAATGACCACGAATGAATACTAACTAATACATTTTACTTATTATAATTCCGAGCTGTCTTGTGCAGCGGATTTTATTTTTTAACAACCACTACATTTTCTAGTTAAAGGGAACTCCTTATCACCCTACAAAGATCTATCTTCGCATATGAATTACATTCTTATGGGTTCAGCGGCTTTTAATATCATTAAGATGAAATAAACAGAAGAACAGACAAGCATGTACTTATTTACACGTAATAAAAATACTTTTTTAACCGATTTCAAATAAGGAGGGGGCTCTCCATTCGATTGTTTCGATTTGATTTTTTATGTTTGTTACCTCAGACTTAACTTTCGACTGGTTGGCCCGATTTTGATGATTATTTTTTTTATTTGAAAGCTGTTGCTTCCCATGTGATCCCATTTTAATTTGGTTCAATTCTGACAATGCCGTAAACTTCTTAAATAAAACGTCTTAAATTTGCATTAAGGATCTGCATGATAAATTGACGAATAATTAAATATCACGCCAACTGTTTTCGATTATTCTTTTTTTATTGGAAAGGATGTACTTCAAAGGTAGTTTGATGAGAGTTTGGTAAAATAGAGTCGATTTTCTTTTGTTAAAATTTTAAATTATTAAACCATCTTGGACAGTTTAACCAATTTTGATGCGGCTATCATTAATATTCGAAGATAATCGAAAATCATGTACGATTTCATTATAAATTTACACACATCTCCCAGTAAAGTGTACATAGATAAGTTATACGGTTCAATAAACCTTAACAACCATTAACAAATCGTGCAAAACGATCGATGCTACCGCACAATGGAACTTACACGTATTAACCTAAAAATCTCCGACCGAAAACTATCGATGAATAACGATGAGTAGCGGAAACGGAGTACCGTTTGCCGTGAAATCTCGCGCCGTGACGACACCGTGACGACGCGTCGTCGACGATTAACCCAGTGGCGATATAATTGTGTTTTGATGGAGTGTGTCGACGGCGGAGGTGAACGGACGCCGGCTAATTGTCGTAAGTGCGTATTTAGATTGTATCGAGCGTGCTTTCATTAGCGGGACTTGGGCAATCGTGTCACGGGTTATTTTTAGATTATTTTTTCTTTAATGGTGGTAAAAGTCTTCAGTACGGTTATGGCTCCTCTTTGAATCTCGAATGCCAAAAAAATCTATTACTTTATAAGCCCGCGTAACCCTTAGGGAAATTAACCCTCGTGTGAAGCACTTTAGATATAGGTCGTGTTTTTACACTCGATACTAGTCATCTATTAACCAGATTGTTAGAATCATATTTCAGACAGAAATTTCTATTTAGTTCGCTGTGTTGTATAAATAAGCATTTACAGTCAAACACAAATACAAGTAAAACCAAAGAACCTTTAAAGTGTATGATGTATGCAAATGAGAAACTTATAATAATTAATTAATTCTGTCTGTATTTTGAATTATATGAAAGTGCCCGACAAACTTATCTGATGTGTCATATTGCAAATGGAGTTTATAATATAATATCAATAAATAAATGGCATTAAGCTTCAAATGTAAAATAATGATCAGAGCGTGTTTAGCGTTCTGCAATATTAAACGTTGCTAAACCAGATTATAGCTGATGAATTTGAACCAATTTACGATTTTGCGCCGAAACGTGATACCTGCAATTGGAGCTGGGTTTACCAATTATCTGTGTACTCAACGACAAGGCCACTGTAAAATGAACAGCGGTACCTCGGAATTAAGGTTTGTTGTCGCTTAATTTGATGATAATGCAAGTCGGTAGCAAGCGGCCCGGTTCACACGATCAGTCGGATTGGAGCCGTTAATTAATTTTTCATTTAGCACTACAGGTGTACCCGTCGCACAACAACATATTCGTAATTGATGTTATTTTTTGTTACGCTTTAATCAAATTGAGTCTAATGCGTCTGTACACATGTATATAAATAATGAATTGGTGTATACATTTGTGATCCGTTGTGTCCAGAATAACTTCCGTGTAACAAGTGCCGTAAACTATGTAATAATTTCCTAAAAACTAAAATCCTTTTTTAATTTTACATGTTTGTCTTTTTCCCAATAAATAACTGATCAAAAATACAAATAACAATATAATATATTTATTGCATAGTACATGAAATACATCTGAAAAACTGGAAATGCATTGTAATACACATGTGAAAGGACGTATATTTTGCACTTTAAAATAACTTAAAGTACTATAGGTAATATAGATTATGCAATATTCTATATTAAAATACTATAATATTTGTAGAATGTATTTTCTAAATGTTTTAATGTTTCGCATTATTGACGCTCCCGCCGTGTCATGACATAATGAAAATCATGTCATGGCATAATATATGACAAATATTTATGTAATAACTTTGAAGATATAGTACACTGGCACGATCTACATGGTACTACAAACCGCTTTCCCTGCTGTAAGCATTAAACTTTATAAATTTGTCTCAACATTATCTTAAAAAGATCTCAAAGTGTCAAACTAACTTGACGCAGACTATTATAATAGCACGCGATCAGATAGTTTATTAATGAGCAAGTAACATTTAAAAAGCTTTTGTACCAACTTGTTTAATCTCGCCCGCTTCACGGCTTTGTATACTTGCTCTGTTCCATGTCCACTCAGCTACTGTGGGTTAATCTTAATCAATCATCAAACTTGTGGACCAATCCATCAAGTGTTGAATGCGGTTGTCTATCTACTCTTTATCGTGCTCATAATCTGTCCTTTACATCGGCTACTATAATTGTGTATAGAGATTTACCGATAAGCCTATTGTCTCTCGCCAGCATTGTTCGAGGCAATTAAGCGACAGTGTAATTGATACATCGCGAACAAATTGACCGATAAATCGATTAGAATCGGATGGAAAACCCCAGCCAATCGGATGCTTTCGTTCCCGCCTCTGCGATTGGCCACCGCAGGCGTCGCACGCGTCACTTCACACAATGCGACTGAAATCTGAAACTTGAGCGACCATCTTGGATTCCGCATTCGATCCGGCTCGAAGGACCACTGGCCGCTACACCGTGAATGCACCCGCTGCGTTCGATTCTGCACGCCGCTATTGGTGGCGGGATTATTAAATGCATTCAAATTTCGACACGGAGTGAGAGTTAGAATTGCATTTCGTTATTATTCAGTTCGTAGGGAATAACCGGCAGAATATTATACGTGTTCAGTATTCTAAGTTTCTTTGTAATGTTATACGCCTAATCTAATAAACACGCCTTTTGTAAGCACTATTGTATTTTCTTCTAATACTAATTATCTACATTTAGAAGTTGTAAGTAAATAGTGCAGAGCAGAAGTCCGCACGATGTTATCTTGTGTTTAATTGTACATCTTAATTTGCTTTAGCAGCCATTGTTGCTTTGTAAGTCGACCCGCCGATTATGTTGTTCGGTAGTAGGGCCACCATAAGTAAACTAAGATGTATATATATATATATAATTATAATTGAACTTACTTATAATTTCCTATTTTGTGTTTAAACTATTTTTGCTTTTCCTTAATATACTTAAATGAAGTAACAAATAATGATAGGCCTGCGTAATTAGTAATATCTCTCTAAAGTAAGATAAAAATAGTATACCTGAAAATATGGTTTGATTGTATAGTTTTATGAAAATTTTAAATTTCATAATTAACGACTTTTATCCAAAAAAAGGTTCATAAGCCGAAATAAATAAAAGAAATGAATATCAATTTGGATACAGCCCTGTTTAAGTCCAGCCTGGAACGCTTGGAGATGTGGCCATTCTACGGGGATAATCGCATAGGCTAGTAATTGGTCTACAGTACATTTCGGGTCGTCTTCTTCTGCATCATTGTTTTACAGGAACATAGTGTACAGTTAATTGTGTTCTTCTTTGTGTCAAACGTTAATAACCAAGAATTTTATACAATTTTCATTTCGCAAATTTTAAAACACTAATGTATTTCATTAGTGTTTTAACTTATTTGATATAACTATCTAAGTTTCTTTTTTAATGTGTGCACCGCTGAGTTTTCCTTCAACACAAGTCGGAGACTGTCCTCAATCATGTACGGACTTTAATTACTATTCTGTTTTTTTCCAGTCCTTGCTCTGTTAGATGGTGCGAGAATTGTGTATTGTACAATTTGCTTAATGATTTTTGTTTGCTGAACTATCATAGTTTGTTTTCTAATACCTTTATACACCCCCAGCACTTCATATGAGAAATTCGAAATCGAGTATCGAATTCGTTCAGTTTCTGTGTACATCTATAGGCAGCGCAACCAGTGATACGTTTAGGAACTATAATTTTAGAGTACAAAATATTAACAGAACGCTCGATATTCGAAATCGTACTTCGAATGTCAAAATTCACACTAAGAGTAATGTACTCGTATAAAGAGTATATAATTTTGTAATTACCGTTCGTGACAGTGAAATAAAATCATAACTAAACATTAAGTCAAACAATTACTATTAATTCCTAAGAGAAAATTAACAATATTTTTTTAGTTGGTTATATAATTAACCTGTTGAATATTTTACTTTTAATTTTAAATATAACCTATAATTGTTAATAGAAAATACCCTTAACCACGATAGTATTAATTTTAATGCGTTTTCCGCGTTGTGACAGCACCCCGGAAGACTTTATATCTCGCAGGTATCTTAGATCAGGCCTCACATGACAGTCGATAATTGAGTTGAAATATTGTCACCGATAAGCGACAAATTGGCCGCGGGCGGCGACAGTGCGATGCGATCGCGACCCGATGGGCGATAAGTCGTGTGTCGCCGTGTCGTCGTAATTGAAACGTATCGGCGAGTCCGGCGACAGTTTCGACAGACGTGTCACGCCTGCTGTGTTTTTATTTATGTGGTAGAAATAATAAACGGTCATACGGGATTAGGAGTTAAATGCAACAATTAGGTTAAAGTCTTGACGCTAGAGCTAGAGTCAGAGAGAAAATAAATTAAAAACTTACGGTTCCTAATATATTGTATCTTAAGGGCTCAGTAAAGCTCACAACTTGAGCCGAATAATAATATTATGGGACTAGGAAGAAATGCAAAACTTCAAGCAGTAATAAATTAAAAAGACAAATTGAAGCTTACAGAGGCGGTATTATTTGTCAGAATAATATGGACATGTTCAATCTAAGTTTATTTACCGTATCACACAGTCAATGCCAGAACATATCAACGAAAACAGATTAGACAATTGGGATTTTAGCAATCGGAAACCGAACATGGTCATTCATTGTAAAGGTCATTGTAATTTTTTCCATCAATAGTAATTCAAGTTATTAAATGTTAGAGATAATAGAAACATAAGTTTCTGTTGTTTAACCTTAGGAAAAATCAATTATAAAATTTCTCAAGATTATGTTGACTAGTAGTTAATTAAGTTTACTATTTATGAAGAATAGAGTATACGTGAAAATACTGTGTATAAGTTATTTTGAGTATCTTCTAAATAATAATCACATTGTGTTTAACATCTTATGGTATGCTCCAGTCTTTTGGACCAACCACAGAAAACCGCTTTGTATTCTACGTTTATATTTTGCATGATGTAATTAAAAGTTAAGGATTCAAAAGCCGTACGATATCTGTGTACGACGCATCAGTGAAGTAATGAAATAGGATGCGATGGGATGGGAGGTCTAGGGTTAATAACCTCCACCCCGCATTATGGGTCTATAAACACGGGTCCTGTGCGCGCAATAATACGCACAGTGCAAACAACATGCTATGCTTAAGTACGATTTAATCGGCTGAGTTATTGGTGAATGTTGCGCTATGGAATCTTTAATTAAAATCTCTACTTCCGCCTTCTCGGCTTGATGGCGACCAAGTTTATGGTTTTGTGTCTAGGTAACTAGTATTCATAGCGACGCATCTTTCTTTTACGAAATAGTATCATCTTATTATCAGGATTATTGTTTAAGAGATAAAAATATCATTTCTTGTGTTACCTGTGTGTACTCTTAGTACAAATTTGTATGTTCGAAATCGAAGGACGTTTTCGCACACTGCAATATTTTGTTCGGCCAAAATTTGGTAGGTACTTGGCATCAACTGAGCTGTCTCTAGATTTATAGAGAAACTCATTTTCAAACGGAAATTGTTCTTCTATTTCGTATGTTAACACCTACATGTACATATTTATATAATTTTTACACAGGAGAGTGAGTTGGAACTTTAATGGTAAAATTTATATAACAAGACAGTAACTAATGTTTAAAAATGTTTTTTGGCTATGGAATTATAAAAACTTTTGCAATATGCCTGTACACGAGTTAATACTATCTAGTACACGAGTACTGTCTAGTACACGAGTCTGTACACGAGTTAATAATCTAGGGAGACTATCAATGTTGCTCGCGTCCGTAGGTTTTAACCCTCGATACCCTACACGTGTCTCCCGGGTGGTGCTAAA
>DWOP01000254.1:0-10130 GCA_018251135.1 Cephise aelius
TATCTAATTGTCTACACATTAGCTATTTGCCAAAAATTGAATATTTCGTCATCCTCCCACATCGTTATCAATAAATTCTATTTATACGAACACTTATTGTTTTTTTTTGTACAGATTGAAATAACGAAGCTGCAAACGGAGTTACAAAAGCCTCGGTTGTCGATGGACCGAATGTCGGACGTTTCGCGTCGTCGTCGCCAGAGTAATATGCTTCTAGACGCCAAACGGACGTACGACGACAAACAAGATGGCGACGGTAAACATTCAATAGTACTAGTCTAAAAATCGAGTGTGTGCTAGATCACGCACTGTGAACACTTTCCTAATCAGAATGAATATCCAAGTTCCCAGAAGAACGACAATAATCACTACATAGTATAAAACGAAAGTCGTTTTCCGCCGTCTGTGTGTCTGTATGCTTAGATCTTTAAAATTAAGCAATAGATTCTGATGGGGATTTTTTAATAGATAGAGTGATTCAAAAGGAACCTTTATATGGATAATACATGCATACTTTTACAAGACACCTTTTTATCGCTCACAAATACTAAATAAGTCTATAGTATCGATCAGCATCCGGGTGGCAGCGTAGGGCAGCAACAGTTGGTGTAGTCATCACCAGTTTACGCGTTTGTTTACGGACGGCAAAAAATGGCATCGAACCCGCATCGAATCTCGATTGTTTGCAGGACCACTTGGCGGCTATCTCGCGTGATTAGAACCTGCGTAAAGAGCTGCGAGCCGGTCGCAAACATCAGCTATTTTACCTAACAATTACAATTCGTTGTAACTGCTTACTGATTAAATGAAAAGTATTAAATAAATAAATTTATTTAATTACCAATGTCGTGTCTTTATTTTACTTACAATAAAATCATCCTTAGAGTCGTACGGTGAAGTACGTTCTTTTGGTTCTGGAGAGAGACGTAAAAATAGTAGTACTCAACGTCAGTCTTTACCCTGCATCCTTAAACGATTAATATCCTTTAGCCTTAAAACGAATTAATGAACCACTGATTATTATAATCTCTTGTGTAAAATCAAATGATGTCTAACTATGGTAGTTTATACCACGTTTATTTTATTTCGACCGCATTAAAAATGTGAACGTGTGTTACGTAAATATATCATATTACATTAAGATGAAAGCGGTGTCGAAGTTTTGTAACGCGAGCGAGTCCGCTAACAGCTGTGCGTTTATATTCGTAACCCGACACTGTTTCTATGAGGAATGTGTAGCTACCGACACCAGTGGAATTTGTTAAGGAATCTGCCCACTATACACTACTATATTTCACCGACAATTGTTGATGCCCCGTGCCTGGCGAACAACGTCGTTGGTCAAAGATGTCGGTCTAGTGGACACAGTCATACTTTTCAGTATACAGAATATTTTTTTGTCCGATACGCTCCTAATACGTTCATGGTATGATACTGTGCAGTGAGCAGACTCCTTTACTTATTCGCCCATAGATAAAACCTATCGTGGTCTTAATGCAAATCAAATCTAACGTAACCTGTCACTGATGGACGGTTATTGCCCTTGAGCACCCTTTCTCTATACGTTAGAGCTCCGTTGAAAAACCAATTTGCAATTATATCATCTAAAATCTTGTTTTACATATAACGTGAAAAGTTACTTCGTTGTAAATTTCACCCACTTTTATTGACCGCAGTAGCCAGTCCGGGCAGTGAATTAGTATTTTCTCATCGAAAGTATTTTGATAATAACAACAATTATTAATAATACTTGGCACCAGCAATCGTTTTTCTTCAACGCCTTATATATTATATTCATTAAATTATATGCAATGTACCGTGTGCACATATCACTTACAGAGTGTTTAACATATGTACCTATTAACTGTGGTGTATACTTGAATACACCAGTTTCTTACTTGCACTACCACGATCCAGTCGTCTTGTTTCATTGCGTCATCCACATCCTAACAACAATATTGGTGTACCACACTCGTATCAAATATACTTACACACGTTACGATACGCCTAAAATCGCATTGCAGCTGGCATATAGCCCACCTAAAATCAAGTGGTTAGTCACTCTTTTCATTTATCAGTGATACCCGTATCCAGCTACGGGGCACTAATGGGTCGATGATGATAAATATTAGCCTCACTACCGGTTAGTGTCCGAATCGCCGGTTTCGTTTCAGAGTAGACGGTATAAGTTCATCATCTCGCTTCTTAAAAGCCGGAGTCCCCCAAGGTTCCGCTGTATCCTCTCTTCTATACCTAATATTCGCTATACCCCAGCGATGTACCGCGCCATCCAAACGTCGAACTACTCCTGTTTCCGGATGACACCGTTCTCTTCTATACTCACCCGAAAGCCTCAGTAGTCACATCGAAATTTCAATCCGTGGTCTTCGCCATAGATTAATGTTTTAGAAAATTCGGTGATGGTATGGTGGTAAACAATTAGTGGGATAAGGTAAGGTAAAGTAAGGTGAGAGGAAGATACGGGTTAGTGGCAACCTGTCTCGGATGTTTTTAAACAGCCCGTAAAGCTTCCAACAAGGCTTAACTACTACTTAATCTTACGGTAACAAACGGAACCGGCTTAACGTGCCCTCCGACGCACGGAAGCGCTCATGAAGTTAACCCACTAGTGTTGATCCATCCAGGTTCTGACTACGCTCGAGGTTGCGATCTATGCAAGACGTGGGGCTATGTGTGCTATGCGCACTTATTTTAAGTGGCCACAACTATGAACCTCACCCTGTATGTAAGAAATGCTGACAATGTATTATATCAGCTCCTTGTGTGTATTGCTTCATACCGCATTACGGTTAGACTTTTAAGTACATAAGGTACACACAATAATACAACGAGATTTAAATAACCACATAAATAGAAATGAGAGTTTTTGACTAATTATAGTTCGATTGATTTTTCTTAATCATCTCGATATATTGCTGAGATAGACACATTAATTCGAACAAACAACAATGGCAAAACCATAATGCTAAGTTGTGATATGTTGTACAATTAAATGTGTCATGTTCAAAAACACTTGATCAAACCTATATGACACAACAACCCAGCGATTAAAAACGTTTTCCAATTTGTATTAAAACCGATGTGCAAAGATTGAAAGAACATGTCGCGATAGACATCGCATCGCCTACACCTGTCCCGCAGCAACGGGTCTGACGCCGTCGCCAGTCTCTCGAGCATGTTGAAAAAATATAATTTTATTAATTCTTTAAATAAACATTAAGAAAAATCATAAACGAAATATTCAGAAGACATTCAAATATTATGGTACTTATACCTAGTAGCTAAAACTGACTGAGTTGGTATTTATTAACGTAATATTTATATAACTACCTTGTATTTTTATACAGTTTCGAGAGTTTACAAATATGAAGGAACGATGGCAATCAACACAACACACATTTTGATGAATAATTGTAGTAAATAATACACAGGGCCGCGGACATAGACAGAGGCATAAATACAGTATAATCGAAAGAAGGATCCGCTTACATAATTATCGTTTATTATGATGATGAATTTACGCTTCACTCAAAACCTATGAAATTATTTAGACCATAGATTTCAGGAAGACAAATCAAAATCATAAAAGCTTTTATTTTCCTAGTAACGTCGATTTCTAAAGTGAAGAACATCTTATGTTTTCCTTAATCTTTGAATGATATCAACTCAGACAAGTTCACTCCATTAGTATTAAGGCCTGATAAAAAGTAGTTATGAAATATTATCTTCGTAACTTTAGTGAGCTTACATTGTTACCCGTTCAACAATGGTTTTTATCGTTCCTGAAGCGAGCCCATAATTATTCTCTTGAATGGTATCTGATGACACTAATCGCAAGCCACATGAAGCTGCCCGCAGATGTTACTCAACAATTTAGACGAAAAATACTTTGGATAATGTTCCATTCGCTAGGCACTACGTTTTTACTATAAATATAAAATTATTTGTATATAGGAATATCTTGTAATTGATTAGGAATCATATAAAACATAGAAATTATATTATTAATTATCAAAGTAGAACATTTATCACTATAGACACACACACACTAAAATGATGAATCGTACTGAATCCTGTTTAGGAGATTTATTTATGTTACATCATCATAATTTTATGTATCACAAAGTAATGCAAGTAAACAACACAATATTATAATTAAACTAACAAATTATGAATATTAAATGTCGTAGTAACATGCTTTAATTTAATAAAGTCCTCCTCAAATCTGCTCGTTTAAGGAGTCCATGAAATAAATCGACATAAAATCATAAATCGATATAGATTGTATCGATAGTGTGGTCAACAAGATTTTGTAGAACACAGTATTGTAATGGCGCTCCCTTCCATATTGTAGTATAAGTACCTATTACAAACAATTTTTAGATTTCCTTATTGGTACAATTTTTTTGGCAATATGTTATAACGATTTATTTACTGACAATAAAAATATTTATGACTCGTTCATCCGTTTAATAAAATTATAATTTTACAAAAGTTAGGGTTTTGCTATCAATATTAACAACATCGTATCCATTTCAGACGTAACGATGTGTTCGAATGTACTGCCCCAGTGTGCCGTGTTCACACGTCGTAAATGTGTGCGCGAATGATAAGGGGTCGCCCGATAACCTAGCGACCGAGGCCGTCGATGACTTGGAAATAATTGTATCGACACATGAGTACAAAATTCAGTCATACGTTTGAGATGTAAAGTTGAATTTGAAAAGGAGGTTTACACGTGACTCTGTAAAGTGCACGGCGGGCGCGGGCGGCGGGGGGCCGGCGGAGGGCGCGGAGGCTCCTCGCCTGAGTATTTTCGTCCGATACGAGCCCATGTGCAGGCGTTAATGACTATTTGCTGTACAAGTATGTCACATGTGGCCGGAACATCGGCCGCCCGGCCACGTGGCCGCAGCGCCACGCTTGCAGCGGGCTCGCCGATCCATCGACCTGTGACCAAAATTTAAACCTACATGAAAATAACTTATGTTTCGTATAAGTATACAAAGGCTACCTATTATCAAATATACTATTTTTATTATATTTATTACGCTTGAACTGTGTCGTTAATTGTATAACCTGTCAGACAAAATTAGATATTAGAGGAAAACCATACTATGAATGAAATACGAGCGATAGCACGTCCTTGTATATGTATGCGCTTGATATTACCAATCGAATTAAAACAGACAAGTTAATTAGTACTGTATAAAAAATATTAACTGTGATAAGTTGAAGTCGAGAATTATTGAAAATTATCAAAAGAACATACATAAGTATCTAATTACTTTTTTCTCGCTTCGAAACACTGAAATGTGATATTTAAATCTGTCTTACCTTAAACCTCGTAATTATCTGCAACATGCTGTTTCCATTAAACTTATCCAATATATTTCCTGTGTCAGTATAATTGTGATGGGAATTTTTAGGTTTATCGATATGAAAAACAGTCATAACGCAAATAGAAACTCACAGAATTCTGTCATTCGCTTGCAAAGGCTCCTCCGCTACAAATTAACGTACATAAGTATATAGTCGATAGGTATAGTAGTATAACATAGATAATTGTATACCTACATGATAAGTACACGAGTGTAAGTACACGAGCCATACCAACTTAGTCCTCAGGAGCAGTGCTGCGCATCTACGGGCCACATCGTGAGACGTGTATGGAAGCAAACTATATCCATACTTCTATTTTAGTATAAAAATAATTTATTCAAAATGTTACTTCAAAATATTAGACAGTGAAATACTAGTCCTGAACATGAACAATATAAAGATTCGAGCCCCCACGTTAGACGGTGAGGTTTCAATCCGAGACCTCTGCAGTAAGTTATAATCATAATATTAAAATTCAAGTTCCGAAGGTAAATCCTGTACACGGCTCACTCGGGCCAGTACCACTACCTCATCCATTTTTACTATGTAGAATTTTTTTATTAAAATATGTAAATAATTTGTGTTTCTGACCATTATCCGTCTGAGAGGACCCGTAGTGTACAGACGATTAATAGTAGTATATCCATCCGCTGCCCTAGATAGAGAGAACGTAATCTTCATGATGAATACCACGGGAAAAGAAAGTAAGATGGATTCGGATTGAAAATTCACGAAATAATGTTTCCGGACGATAGACCAGGTACACCTACACAAGGCATGGTATCAGAAATTATACAAATCGATATATTTGCACCATAACTCGATAAATGTCTAATAAAACTAATTTAGGGAAATGAACTTTATATGTAGAATGTGCACTGTCGTTCGAGACGAAACAACTGTTGAACGAGTTAGAGTCCACTATAAAGTTTTACGATGCTTATAAGCCATAAATTTGAATCAGGCCGAATTTTATTGGATTTTTGATGCATGGTCTACGATAATGCAGTTAACCTTAACAGACCAAATAGTTACAATACGAATCATTTTACAATTACACTATTTGTAACAAGATTTCTGAATTTATTGTCTAACGATTTAATTTAACTAAAGATGAAACTTTGTACACTTTTTTAAGCATCTACTACGCACTAAATACCGACTGTGAAATAAAAAGTAGAGGAAGATGCTAAAATTATGTAACGTGGGTCACAAATATATCAAACGAAATTACATACTGTTCATACAGTAAGTTTCTTTACCCCTGCTGTGATATTGCATTGCCGCATGTCTTATACGACTCCCGATCGACATCGTCAATTGATGCAATATCGCATCATGAGAAAAGACATTTAACATCAAACACGTGTAAGATTTACGTTTGTAACTTAAGGTAAGTTTCGTAATTTTCCGACATTACCTATCTTAATTCGAAAAAAAAAACCTGTGACATTATACCTACTCTGTGACAAAAAAGATCGTGCTAACTTCCCTTTTTTATAAATTATGGACGATCCTATCCTATAAAGCGATAAAGCATAATAAATGTAAATAAATTATTGTATATCTGAATATTTCGGCTCCTCGGTGTCTCGTATTATTTACTATAGAAAGCGAACTCAAATTATTCAATGGTTTTGCGATATTTGAACCATCCGACGAGAATTCAAATTACACTTATATTGGCAGTTTGATAAATGAATAGACACAATTCATTTACACTAAAGTAATAATGTTAGAGAAGATATAAACAAACATTTTATTTACATTTTAATATGGTATTATAATTATGTTCCAATTAGTTTCGAATTAGTCGGTGAGAAGTGGTTGACAGCCGCCCACGGCGCGCGAACACACGGGCCGTGGGCGGCTCCGGCGCGGAGATTCGACCGGCCCCATCGATCTTAGTTTACAGACATTATGTACCTAGATTATTCACGAAAAATAAATTATCTAATTCTTATTTGTTATTACCTAGCTGCAGTATTGTTTAGAATTAATAAGAAGTGTCACTCTTTATATATGGCCTATTTTCAATCAGGCTCAAATGTCAGTCACAAATGCGCATACTTTAAGTATAACGTCTAAACAGTTGGATTAACTCTTCCCTTGTCTTGCGTCGGCTTGTTTCGTGATAAAACAAGTTTTCGTAACGTGTCGTTTCGTGTAAAAAAGATTTCAGGCGTTAGGTAGATACATTGTTACCTTCGAAAGAGACCTCTTAACATTTTAAGTTTATTTAGTTCTGACTACAGAATAGATACTTGCTGTAACCACCAATTTTTAATTTGTAATTACTTACAGCACCTGATCATTATGACATATGACAGGTAAGGTTGCGTGCGCGGCGAGGGCGCCACTCGCCCTTTTAACGAACCACTCGCACAAATTAGCCCGCTACTAGCATTATAATTAGATTAGCATACACAAATAAACATATTTCGATGACTTAAAATTGTAAAATTAAGAAAGTTCACCTATAATCTTAGTATGAGTTACCGATTATCAAATTCGATCAATCTCTTCATACATCGCAACTAGTGAACACGTTTGGGGACTACAATTCTGCAGCACAAAATATTGACTGAACGCGATGTTCAAAATTGAATTTCGAATGTCAACATTATTTATTTGAGTTTAACTTATTACGATTTTCCGCCCTCTGTTGCTTGATAGTACCAACAAACCGTATCTAGTACGACAGTTACATTTGGGACACACGATCTGCTCAAATTTATTGATTGTTGAATATTCTTATATGTACTGTACCAATGCCATGAAATATGTAGTACGGACAATTTATAATAGATATATGGATATAGATATATGAATTCCGACGTGCAGAATTTCTATTTTAATAAAACCCATCCGCTCATAGTTGCACAATTGTCCGTGGGAGCTTCCCGAAGGGCGTGCCACAGGTCGCGCGCCACAGGTGGGGGCGCGGCTCACCCCAGGCGCCCGCCACCCGCCCTCGCCCACCCTGCCGCGCCCTTAAGCTAGTCATATTCTAACTATTTGCTCACCTCCGGGACCGTGTCAAGCGGATAACGATGTTTATCGTGTCAGCCTTAATAGATTTGGTAATATATTCATAAATACTTCGTGACCCGGTCTCTGAACTTGGTCGCGAAACTGTTCTTCCAAGAAACGACAATACCTATTACTTCTTGATGCGTAATTATATTACTTTTAATGTCACGTTACGACGCCTTAAGTTGAGACACGAGAAACGCTACGATATTCTGAAGCCATTGAATCTTTGAAATGGTCATAAACTCGGTACCATCATATAATTATTGTACTTCACGTACTTAGTAACTAACAACGTTAATTAATAATTAATGTTAATAGACATCGTTTACAACATTCTATGTGCCTAGGTATGTATATATGTTACATTCACATAAGAGGTTTTACAAAAAGCACATACAATTTTTGGTGCAGAAATAGCAAACTAGCCATAGTATATATATATATATATTATATTTTGATTCTGGGAGCATGTGTGACAACGACCTGTATCCAATCGCAGAAGTGTCACACATGCAAAACCCCAATGCATGATGTAAATAAAGAAAAGAACACATAGTCTTGTTTATAACACACTAGCTATGAGAATCATCACTTCAATAAAAAAAGCATGCAACTCACCTACTAGTAAATGCGAAATTTCACTTCGTCCATGGATATCTTTAATCAATCTTAGCAAAGGCAAAGGATACCGTAGCACTATTTTGGTCCCGAGATACAGGGACAACGCTACTGTTCTTATAGTAACCTGTACTATAGTAATCACATAAAATCAATACAAGGGATTACATTAAGGGATACTAGGGCTAGGGATACTAAGAAGTATGAGTTTCGAAATCGAGTACCGAATTGAATCGATCGAATTCAATCAGTTTCTCCATACATCTACAGACAGCGCAACTAGTTTAGGAACAAAATTTTTGACCGAGCCACTCGATATTCGAAGTTCGATATCCAATATCAAAACTGCGCTTTAGAGACTATACTTTAGGTACAGGACTTTAGAGACGAGAAAAATTATAGCTTGACACGTGCAACCGACACTTTATCGATCTGACAAGCAATGGTGCCAAATTCGATCCTCGGCCAGGAGGATATCTAAATAACTTGTTTCAAATTCTCTTCTACATTTGTTGGTTACCTACTTGTGTATATTCATATAGGTGTACCATGTGTATCTACCCTCATGGGTACGAGTGAAAAAATGAAAATCTTCGACAAAGCTTGCATACAGCTTCTATAATAATATCTGCTTCAAAAAGTCTGTTTAATGCGTAAAAATCTAATTCCACTAAACAAAAATTTATATATATATATATATCTAGATAATTTGCAAATGGGTACCTGTAATGGGTAAATCAGTAAATGGGTAGGTCTTATAAGATAGGGAGTAGGTTGCTGCACTGCTAAGTAATAATGGGCACAAAAAAAAACTTATTTTACATATAATGCAAACAATATGAGAGTATGGTGTGAAGCAACTTAGGACGCTACCGGAACGCATTCACATTTTATTGGTATTTTTTACTATACCAGTCTGAGAATTAGGAACTGATTAGCGATGGATAAGTTTTTGTAAGTGAATTAGGAATTAAAATATAATAATTATAATTAAATTGTGATTCTATAACCCCTCATAAGTTTGTCATTCATGTAGAATACAGTCGTGTGACAGTTGATAGACTTGTGTCGCC
>DWOP01000255.1:0-10125 GCA_018251135.1 Cephise aelius
TTATTCAAAGGTTTAATAACGTGGTACATCTTAATATGTCTCTGAAATGGCCAACGGCTTAAAACTAATAATATATTTTTCGTTCGAGTATAAAAATTGTTTTCAATTCAAGCTTTACGACGGTTTGGATTAAAATATTCTAAAACTCAACAAAATTGATTACTTCTTGGAGTATAAGACAATTTCCTATTTATTCTTTTCTTCATGTACGTTTGATTATATCATAATTTTTCCGAGTATATTAATGATGTAATTTCTCTTTTATAAATAGCATATCATATTTAGTAAGTATATTATTATAAAAGTTATGTATAGTTGTTAAATAAAATTCAGATGCTGGCAACATCTAAGGAAAAATCTTGTCTTTTGAGTCTAATATTGTGGAATTATGACGAAGTCCATCGCCGTTTGCCGTTTTGTATTCCATGTGTCTCACAAGACTTGGGTTTTGTGTATTTAATTATTCTAACCGAGTTTCTTGGTGTTAAAAATGTATAAAAATAAGAAAGACGTTGATAAACACGTGCAAAATTTGACATCGAAATTATCACTGAAAGAGGTGAGTATATGCAATAAAGTGTGCTTACGATTTCCCAATTCTCAGTACCTATCTACGTTGTATCTTCAACAAATTAATATTTTTTCAGTTCCAAACTAGAGCCTACTCCATAGCTAGATTATATTTCGAAGTAGGCGACTACGCAAGTTGCCAAAGATACGTGGAGCAATATCTTACTCAAAAGGATAACAATGCAGCGGCACACAAGCTCCTCGGCTTGGCGTTGCAAAAAATGGGGCAAAAGGAGAAGGCCCTGGAGCATTACAAAATGTCTCTTGATATAGATCCGACACAAACGAGCACTATTTTAGACAGTGAGTACACAATGTTTAAATTGAATACGATCGGCGTATTATTATCAATGTCATCTAATGTTGAGGTTATTAACTTCAAATTAAAACTAGTAGAAAAAAAAATAAACAATATTTAAGTGCGTAGCATCTTATTGGATAAAAAGTCGATATATATTAAATAAATATAACTTTCGTAGATTAGTCTAATAAATCGTTTTACATTTTTGATATCTGGAATGCTAAACAGGCGAACAAAATTTGTTATCATAATTCATTATGTTTTTTTAACTTTTATTTTTTATATTTGTCTTAAGTTGTGAACAAACTGCACAACTATGATGAGACATGGCAAGTACTGCTTTAAATTATTGTTGTTAATTATTATTGTTATTAGTTATTTTGTTTTTGTGTTGTTACCATTATAATTACATTAATTCAATAAAATGCGTATGTGTACCATGTTACTGCCATCTAACTACCATTTATACATGTACAGCCTCACTGTACCAAGTACATTTAAATAAAGTTGAAATTACTCAATTTATTTTCGTGCGTTTAGTGCTGATAAAAATAACACATTTTTGTTATTGTAAAATTTGGTTCTATAAGTAGTCTTATGGGCTGTACAATGATCTTTCTTATTATTTTAAAGGTACCTTTAAGTTAAGTGTTATTACTTATACATGAAACGTTTTTCAGTATGCGAGCTTCTTGCTGACGATGAAGTTGAAATAGATCCTGGGCGTTCTAAGTACTGGTGTGAAAAAGCAGAAGCTACATTTCCCAGGCATCCAATAACCTTCAAACTGCGCGAACGTCTCCTTACTTCTACTGATCCTGATTCTGAAACCCTAGTAAAATTTTTACAAGCTGAGCTGGCAGTAAGGCCTAAAGATGCAATACTTCACACTCGTCTTTTAAAACATTATTTACTTTCTAATCAAATTAAAGAAGCATTTGACCATAGCTGCAACATAGAATTTGATGAAAATTATTTTTTAAATAATTATACTTGGTATGACACACTTTCCGAAATGCTGAAACACAATTCACTTAAGACCAATGATTGGCTATATCAGTTACTTTTACTTACAGTCAAAGAACGAATTTGTGTTTTGAGTTTGACTGAAGTACCCAATGGATCTTCAAAAAGTTTAGTGGAGTCAAATGACCTTTTATGTGCCTACGACCAGGCATTAGAAAGTGTGCATAAAATGGGAGCACCACCTGGATTTGGAGAATTTCATTCAAACTTAGTACACCATCATAGAGGACAGCTTGCATTTCACACTGCTACCTATTTATTAAAAAAAGCAAAGAAAAATCAATTAAGTTGGCGTGATGCTACAAAATTTGCAGGTCCATTAATGTTAATTGCTTGGCAAATAGTACCCCTAGACTGCAAAGTAAATTGGTTAATACATGCACCCAAAAAACAACAGAATGCAGTACACCGATGGTATATAGCAGGATCTTACAGATGCTCTCAATCTGGCCATTATATACTTTCAAATATGCAAGAAAATAGTCAAGTGTTTTTAGATCACATTTCACAATTCTGTGCTGGTGCTAACTGGAGAGACAAAATTTACGAAATGGTATTTCCAGGAAGAGGTCAGTCATCAAAAAATAAGTTGTCACACTTGACTTCAAACACTTTTAATGCTCCAGCACTTAGATTGCCAAGGAAACATGAAGTTGCAGCTTATGATTGCAATGCCCAAAGAGAATATCCAAATTCCCTACACCATTTTGTCTGGATATTAAATAATTATAAAAATTTTGCAATGTTTGAATGTTCCCTGTTTGATATGTTAACTTCGACTACAAGCAATTATGGAGTTGAAAGTTTGAATAAACTTGACATTCTTGCATTCCTTTATTGTGCTACATTGACAACTCAAAACAGGGGTAATCAAATGACCATACATAGTGCTGATAAACCTTGTATCCTTCCTGCGAACATTATGGATTTGATGTGCTCACTTGCACAAATGAAATGGTGGGACTGCGCATATAAATATGGTCAGAAAGAACTAGGTACGGATTTAACAGGTATACATTCAACATTGAGCAGTGGCATTGAAGTAGTAAGGTGCATTGATAATCATGGACTTGACCCAAAACTCCTTTGTACTCTTGGTAGTATATTTGGGGAGAAAGCAAAGCAGTGTACTATGTCTGATGTAAAAACATCTTTAGAAACGAGAGCTCGCTTATATTATTCCTCAGCCATTAATCTACTTGAGAAAGTGAAAAGTAAAGTAATTTTAAAATTGCCAGATAAGAGGTTATTTGACTATACTTCTAAAGACTTAGATACAAAGGAATTGAATGCGCTAATAGAAGAATGCAAGATTTATGTAGCTACTGGTAATCTGAATGATGGTGAATATGAGAAAGCAATAGAGTTACTTTCAAGCTTAAGATCGCCAAATGCTTTTTACCATCTCAGTGAAACATACAAGAAAATAGCACTTGATGAGAAGAAAATCTCCAACGATAATGATTCAGAGATGAAATATATCACTTTATTAAATAAAGCTAAAAAATTTGCATACAAAGCTTTAGAGAAACTGAAAGAAATTGATATATCTTACAAAGACAGTCCCTTGTATTTAAATATCCAAGATTTGATCGAAGATATTGAATGTTGCATTAATAAAGTTGATCTTAATATATCAAATTCTGCATTAAATGATTATTCATCTGATGATAATGAATCATTTCATGGTAATGAATATATATCACTTAGGTCCAATTCACATTTCTATCACAAGCAAAATGTAAGCTCCACACCTAAACCACCAAAAAAAGTATTGTCAACTGCAAATATGACTAAATACCGTACTGCTATGGATACGCAAATACTAGAAAACAGTGTAATTGATCATCAGATGTTGGAAAGAATAGAAAAGCAAATTAAAGTTCTACAGAGGAAAGATACAACTATTAATGACTTCATGGGTCAGACAAAGGAATGGTTTGATGAGAATCGTAAATTGGGTAATCAAATAATAAGTACCATCAATACCAACATTCAAAATACTACAGAACAATTTAAGCTTCTAAAAGTTTCTGTAGATCAGGTAAAAGATCAAATCGAAGAATGTAAAAATGAATGTAAGGATGTCGGTGATTTAAAAAAGCAGATAGCTGAATTAAAAAAAGAAGTAAACAAATTAAAAAAATCGTCTTCTGAACAGACAATCGGCGAAAACGATCTCTATAATATAGATGACGAGTATAGGGCAAATGATAATGTAACTGGATTTGGAGGACAGTTACCTTTTGGACCATCCCATGTCATGCCACAATTTGCCCAGCGGCTAATACCTCCCTTTCCGGTTGCAACTAATCCTTACCAGTTATATGGACAAAACTTTTATAATCTTTACAACCAGTATTCTCAGTTTCCGCAAGTTCCGGCTGTTCCTGGCGCTCCCCAAATGTTTGATCCCACTAGATCTCAAGCTAACTATCCTGGTGTATATACTACACCAGATCAAATGTACTTAGACGTATCACATCTTGTTGGAGTAACAATGCCAACTGTACCTACTGTTCCAACAGTTCCTGCAGTACCAACGGTGCCAACAGTGCCTGTGCCTTCTGTTTCTTCAATTTCTGTGCCAGTTATGACTTCAGCTCCTGCAAAAGTATCGGCTCCAAAATCTAAAATAGCAACAAATATAGAGATAAAAGATAATTCACGATTACCAGTAAATGTTGTTATAACCTCTTCGGATCCACTTCCTGCATGTACTTCTGCACCTGCCCCGATACTTAGTGTAACAATTCCACAAAAGCATATTAAAGGAAGTCCCCATAATTACCAAATACCAATGCCCTCGGCAAATGACACGAAAGAAGTTGCGGCGTATCCAGTATTCAGCTTTGCTACCACTGGAAATAAAACAATAGTTGCACCTCCTGCAACAACTACTGTAGTTAGTTTGTCCAGTTGGAGTAATTATACTTCGATTAATCAAAATGAAATATCCAAAACCGTTGTCGATGGAATTTTCACAGGACCGTCACCCAACAACAGTTTAAATAAGTCTAGAACTCTATCTGAAAAGAGCAACACATCAATTGAAAATTATGATCCTTGTCCAGATTTCAAACCTATTATACCTCTCCCGGCTGAAGTCAAAATAACTACAGGTGAAGAAGATGAAATGGTTATATTCAGTGCCAGGGCTAAATTATTTCGATTTAGTGATAAGCAATGGAAAGAGAGGGGACTTGGAGAGATGAAATTGCTAAAACATAAGATAACTGGTAAAGTGAGGGTTCTTATGAGAAGAGAGCAAATCCACAAAATTTGTGCTAACCACATTATTTCCTCAGAAATGGAGATTATGCCAATGAAAAATGAAACCAAAGCTTATTTTTGGGTTGCAAATGATTTCGCAGAAGAAACTGTAATTTTGGAAAAATTCTGTATTAGGTTTAAAACGATGGAAATAGCTAAACAATTTTATGATGCTTTCGAAAAAGCTCGTCAAGAGGCTTCAAATCAAATCAGGAAAATTAATAGTAATATAAAATATAGTGAAGAATCAAATGTAATTAAATTGTCGTCGAATGTAACATCAACACCATACACAAGTAGTACTGCTGATGCCAATAAAACTGTAATGGGCGGTTTTACGTTTAGCGCTACACCGACGTTTAAACCTGTATCTGAAAGTAACAATTCTGGACAGAAAACTGTTGAAACAACGCCAAGTAAAACAAATGTATTTAGTGGGTTATCATTTAAAACAACTACCGGTTCCCCTTTCACAACAAACTCTTTATTTTCCGATTTATTGAATGCACCATCCAATATAAATGCAAATACTACTAAACCTGCTCAAAATGAATCGAATAAGTTAAATACTTCTGATGTTGTTGAAGAATTTGAACCAACAGTGGAATTTAAACCTGTTATTCCATTACCGGCTTTGGTCAACCAGAAAACAGGTGAAGAGAATGAAATTATTTTGTATGAACATAGAGCCAAGCTCTTACGGTTTGACGCTACTCTTAAAGAATGGAAGGAACGTGGTCTCGGTAATATCAAATTACTTGTACACAAAGATAATGTCCAAAAATTGCGATTATTGATGCGCAGAGAACAAATAATGAAAGTATGTTGCAATCATGCTGTAACTAAGGAAATGGTATTCCAAAAAATGCCTAATATGGATAAAGCAGTAACATGGTGTGCGAAAGATTTTTCTGATGGTGAATTAGTAGCGGAAACGTTATGTTTAAGGTTTAAAACCGTACAAGCATGTGATGACTTCGTTTCCGCTGTAAAATCGGCCCAATCTAATATTAAAGACGAATCTAAAACTTTTAAAGAGGAACAAAATGCAGCGAAGGTTGTTACGCAAAGTGCTTTTGGGGATAAATTCAAACCAAAACCTGGATCTTGGCACTGTGAAGCATGCTACACGAATAATCTTGAGAATTTTGAGCAGTGCGCGTGTTGCGAAGGTCCAAAACCTAAGGAAATGAGTAGTATGAGCAAAAGTGCAATACCAATTACTTATAGTTTTGGTTTCGGAGATAAGTTTAAGCCAAAAACTGGTTCTTGGGAATGTAAAACATGCATGGTACGTAATGAACCAGAAAAAGACGTCTGTAGTGCATGTAATATCCCAAGAGAATCATCTACACAAAAAAGTGATTCTAAATCTGCATCAAAAATTCCGCCAATGGTGTTTGGAATTCCTGGACAAACGCAAAGCAGTCTGGCTATCGCGAAAGACTCATCGGCGCCTGTGGTAACAGGTTGGGGAGATCAATTTAAACTTAAAAAGGGATCTTGGGAATGCGACCAATGTTTTGTAAGAAATGATGAAAACATAGAAAATTGTAAAGCTTGCAATAATTCAAGAAATGCGGATGCTACTACAAAAACAATTAAATACAATTTCGGTATTAGTGACACGAAAACGAAAAATCAAATCACTAATTTGTTTGAAACTCCAAGTACTCAAAAATTCAATTTTGGGATTCCTGCGAATCAAACAGCTATAGTAGTATCTTTCGGTGAACAAAAAGCTACGACAAGTGTTTTCGCTATCACTAAACAACCGACCGTAAATGACGGCCCCATCAATTTTTGTTTAAAAAAGACTGACGAAAGTAAACCAGCTAAACCAGCTTTACTTCCAACACCCCAATTAAATTGGACGGAAATTAAAAACTTTGATTTTATGGGGATAAAACCGAAGGATCAATTTAATACTACAACACAATTTTTATGCAACCAACAATTAAGTGATACCAATGCATCTGTGGACAATCAGCATCAGGGTTTTGAAGATAAGGTAATTTAAAGTTATTATTATATATGTTTTGAATTACAGGCCACTGTGGACTTAACAAAAACACATTGACGATTAGGTCATCATAATAAACAGCCCATTGATAATAATATCTATGTACCAGAGCGCAGATACGAGGATCACCTTATTTTTATTGTTAAAATACCTCGGAGATATAAGAATATTCCATTGTTATTATAGGATATGGGCATTTCAAAGCGATAGAATGTTTCGTGGTTCAGTTGTGATGCAACAACTGTTCCTGCCTTACAACATTAATATAGTGCTGCTGTGTTTTGGTTTGAAGAGTGTGGTGAGGCATATTTATTTTCGTCGCGTTCCGTTTATATAATCGACTTTAGATAAGTTTAGATAACTAATCTAATGCATGGTTGGGCTGCATCGGCTGCATAAAAAATGGCAATTAACTAGTATTCGAAAAATTTAAAATAGCAGCCCTTTTTCGACACTTCTTATTTACTCAATATTTCATAAAGCAACTACTGAAAATTGTTATTCCTTTTTATAATAGTATTATGATAGGTGATCTTGGGTTATTTTGATATCCCCATTATATGGGTTATTGTTTTGAAACCTACACTAATAATAACATTTTTTATACAGTTTTGGAGTTAAATTTGGATGTTGGGTTTTTGGTTTTTCTTATATAGGGTGACTGGTAAGACACATGACATATGATTCTTAACCCAAATATGTGAAAAATATAGGTGGTTAAAATTTGACTTAATTATCTCAATAATAACCCTTCTCCCACTGCCTCCACATCCCACTCCACTTCCACCTGCCCTCGTACTTCCCTATCGCACGTGGCTCGTATATAGTATTTCCTCTCAAATCTTAAGTCCTTTTATTTTACTTGCTTATCCAGATCTCCCTCGTCCGGTCCGGCCTGGAATAGAATCTTATCAGTGGAGTGATAAATAAGTCATTTTTAAATTAACGAATACTGACAGATGGTTCTTTGGTACAGGAATAGGTATAAATCCTTATATAGGGATCCACCTATCCCTGTTAATAATAGTGGTGCGTAGTTGGTTCGGTCAAATCGGTGAATAGTGAATACGTATGGCTTCTTTTTTAACCGACTTCAAAAAGAAGGAGATATTGGCTTCGACTGTATTTTTTTTTAAGTTTTTTACCTCATAGCTTTCGACTCTGTGAACCGATTTTGATGATTTTTTGTTTGTTTGAAAGTTGGTGCTTCCCATATGGTCCTATTTAATAGAGTGAGAAAATCACATAAGTCTTAAATTTTTTTTTTTTTTTTTAATAGGAAAGTTTATGTATTAAAGATAGTTTAATGAGAGTTTGGTAAATTGAAGTCTGTTATTTTTTTTGTTGTTAAAATTTTAAATTATTATTGTAGGTATAACACAGGTTTTACCCCTGCATTACATGAGAAGAAGAGTATTTAAAACAATTACTGACAATAGTAAGATTTTTTTATAAGGTAAAATTGTCGATTATTGAAATAACTTGCTGTAAATCTGCAATCTGTAATTTTGTGTTAGTTTCAACTAAATATTCATAAAATAAAACAATCAATATAATACCGTTCATTATCTTAACTTTAAGGGAAGGGGAAGGGAAAATGGATCATACCTACGCCTTACTAAGGTCATTAACCCTGCCCGCTCGCACACTCCATATTTTGCAGCATCCATAGTTTTCGAGTCTTTGCAGATTTATTTAAATGAGGTTCTCTCAATAGTTTATTGGTATTTATTGATGTAGTATTTTTTAAACGGTAGATATTATCATGGATTATCATATCCTTGCATATCTCAAGTGTCTTACCATTCACTCTGTATATATTTTTAATAATCTTTATAGTTTTATTTTGAAGTGTATACTCATTATAAATTTTAACTATTAGTCTAATCAGCATAGCCAGCGCGACCGTATAACTTGTAGATAAAATCAGCAATATACTGGTCGAAGTAAAGATTATACTTGCTTCAATTTAAGCGACATTTTCGCGAAAATTGAGCTGCTAGTCTTGGAGGATAGTTCTTCTGATATAGTGACGTTTTCATATATTGGACGTGACCATTTTTGCTATATTTTCTTGTACAATTCTACTTGTTATATTTATGTTTATAGTATTTTGCATCATTATCTTCCTTGTGATATTAAGAATCTCGTATTTTTAAGAAATCCTACTTATAAAGTATTATTATTATTTGGGGTTTGGGGGGTAGGGTAGTCGATCCTGAGGGGCACTGCGACCATCGCTGATCTATTGTGCCCGTCGTCTTTTGCATTTACATCTGATCCCCAAGGCCAACCGTTTGGAGGAACCGTGTAATGCACTTGGGGTTCAGAGCCTTGATTGTGCAAGGTTGGACCAAGTGTGATCCTAGAGAACGGTTTCTATGATGAGTTAATGCGGGGCATTCGCAGAGGATGTGGATGGCTGACTCCTCTGCCTCATAAGCCGATCCTGAAAAGGTGTTTGTTGAGCCTCCAGTGTCCAGTGATTGCTCGAACTAGTAGCCGGAGATCTTTACGATTAAGGTTGAGCACTAGTTTGGAGTATGAACGCGAGAATCCTGTAATTCGCGTCTTGGCTTATCTCTGCCCAGGGGTACTTTGCCATAGCGAAGCACCCTGCCTTTTTGCCGCGGCGCTGAGCGTACGTGTGACGATTTTTGAAATGCCCACCATGGACACGGGTCCCATGGTGGGCATCTCAGCCCCCCTCCTAGCCAATTCGTCAGCATTTTCGTTCCCGCGTATGTCCGTGTGTCCCCCACTCAACTTAAGGTTACTCTGTTGTGAGTTCCTAGTTTGTTGAGTGCTGTTATGCATTCTAGTGTGAGTTTGGACTTAACCTCGACGGACCTCATTGCTAGAAGGGCTGCCTGACTGTCCGAGAGAATGATTATGTTTTTGTTAGTGTAATTTCTGTCCAGGTTTTCATTAA
>DWOP01000256.1:0-10121 GCA_018251135.1 Cephise aelius
AGTGCTGTTTAAAGGACGTGAGAAGGAACAAGATTGGGTCCCATACATAGATAGTTCCGGCTGGTCATTGCAATTTCTACAAGGTTTAATATAAAAAAATGACACAATAATACGTTAATTGAGATTATTTACGCTTTATACATATACCGCTCCGTACTAGGATTCCCCGCATAAAGTCATGGATGCCACGTACAGGCAAAGACGATTGTATAAACGCCCAGACTCAGGAAAGAAATCTAAGTCGATCACTTATATTCCTGAATGGTTGGAAATCGAAACCGAGACCATCTACGTGTCAGACCGATATGATAGTCATGAATCTATCGGTAGGTCGTAAGATGAAGTGTTTGTTTACCTATATCATTTGATTTGATTCATTACCTTTAACGTAAGAATGTTTAGCACATACAGATTCCATCTACTTATTTATTAATAGAGTGGCACATTTTTTTACCAACTCATAAATATTTAAGTCGACTTGCGCCACGAGGATTTTCAATTCGACATCGGCGCATGATCCCTTAGATTTTAGGCTCTCTGTTCGCGGATTAGAGTGGTTGATGTATGGCCGCGAGTGGCGGTAAATCAAATTTTGATTGCTATTTTCTTTGTGGAAAGTCGGAATCCTCCGCTGGGAGTGACGCCGGGCGCGTCGTGTAACGTGGGTTAACCGTTCCCTAGACGCCTCTGCCGTCGTCTTATGCGGATTGTACTATATTTCCCATTTCTTACGCGGATGGAGCTAGTGTCAAGATGAATAGAATAAAAATGTTTGACACAAGGTTCTACAAGGGCTTGGAGTTTTTTAAATAGCATTCTTATTAATGTAGCGTACAAAAATATTTTATTTCGCTATTCTTTAATTATTAAAAACATAGAATAACTCAAAGAAGATCGCATCCGTAACTCTGAACGAATGCTTACGTATTAGTTTTGTATTTTTGATGTTTGTAGCATCGCTCGAAGTTACGGCCAATTGGGGTGCAAAATTGATTCAAATTTAAGTTTACTCAGGGTTATTGGAATTGAATTTAGTTGGATAACTTAATTTTAGTGACATAACGTGCATTTCGAAGAGCAAACGCTTGCTCGCAACCGCTCGTGTGATCCAATTGCGGAGCACTCTCGGACTTCGGATCAAATTCAGTTGCCCATTATATGAACTGAGTTCTATTCAGAATATTATATGGGGCTTAAATAAAGATATTTTTAATCCATAAGATCGAAAACATGTTTTTTATATGAAACTTAACGCACAATACTTAATTATAGCTATTTACATGGCAACATTATTATTACAAGAAATTCTATCCGTAATCTATAATGATAGATTACGGATAGAATTTCTTCTAAATATAATAATAATGTTGTAATGTAAATGGAACGGAATGGAAGAGAACCGTTCCCAGCAGTGGGACATAAAATATATTGCAGCCTTTCCTACTCTGTTTATTCTTTCCAGCAATCGGTGATAATAATCGTTTGAGTCAGATTAGATGAAATAATTTTAGTTGAATGTTATTATTAGATAGCATTGTAACATAGCTTCAGATTCAGATGTACGATATGCGGCAGTGGGTGTGATCGGCATAGCGAGCGGGGTGGGTCCACCTTCCTTCAAATAAAAAAGGATCTCGAGAAATTCTCGACCCTTTTTATACTAAATAGGTAGCTAACACGGCCTGAGTGGAGTTTCAATAGATGCTTTCTCGACGGAAGAAGCGACCTGTAAAGAATCGAGTAGAGGGGTCCAGTAAAAACGGTGTTGTCTATATATACATTACAGTATTTGTGTCTAGTTCGTATCACAGAGTTTTTCCTTTTATTTTTTACGCTTGCCCTCCTTAGAGGGATGAGGTAGAATTCTTTTTAAATTGGAAATGTTTTCTAAGAGGATTACGATTTGAGGAGGTGTGCGCCGATTTTAGCAATTGGAAATAAGGGTTTGTTGAGTGGATGCTTGTTGTTCAACATTCTTTGTTTGGCTTTATAAAAGGGCAATAAAATTTATATTACTAGCTACTTTACAAATAACCTTGCAGTAAGCAGTGTAAGCGTTTGAAAGGCCGGAATATTAACCACTGAGCTATCAGTGGTTAAGATTCCGGCCTTTCAAACGGGTGTCCAGGGTTCAAAACCCAGGCCTCTCTCAAACCTCTGATTGTTCTGAATTATGTGCGTATTATAGATTAATTATCACTAGCTATAACGATGAAGGAAACCTGCATGCTTTAGAGTACTTATAAAAAAAGTTCTCAAAGGTAAGTGAGGTCTACCAATCCGCACTTGGCCAGCGTGGTAGACTAAGGCCTAGATCCTTCTCAGAGAGGAGACCTGTGCCCAGCAGTGGGACAGTAACGGTGATAGTTGATTATAAATAACTTTATTTTCGTTGATATGGAATTTTATTTCACAAGTTATATCACGCGTTGGAAACCAGAGATTTTGACCAACTATTCAACCTAAAAATTTTAAGATATCCTATAGGCTTTCGAGAATGACCTATTAGAGATATTTAGACTAGTAAAAAACCTTACCTAAAAACATTAGTGGAGCGAAGTTTTCAATGAACGTGCATGAAAAATAAATGCGTGCGAACAACAATTCATTTTATACATTTCCTTGTTCCATACTTGTAGTGACTTCTTTTCAGGTACAGATTTAGCTACGTATTCAAAGAAACGATTGTTTTTCACATTCAAGTAGTCTCTTCCAATAGTTCCAATTATAATTATTTTAATGATTGTGCCTTAACCAATTGCATTTTATTGCAAGCCTACAGTGTAAAAAATATTTTCTTAATAGCGCTGGTATGGGCAGGAGTAGCAGAAGCATTGCATGCATAAAAAATATTATTCTTATGCGAGGGGCGAGACGGCAATTTAAAACGAATCCACCCACTGTAATTGAGTTTTACACTCTTGTACACGTGTCCAGGGCCCGCAGCTCGCGGCCACATTGTTGCCTATTGTCCCCTGGAGTGACAGGTGGTCATTTAAAAATAAAATAAATACGATCCTCCCCTCATCAACATAGGCGGAAATGTCAATTTTGTCGTACCTAATTTTACGGGCTAATCATGCAACCTTTATCGATTTACTTCACACATGGACTTTCAACATTAGGGTAAAACTTCTATACGTATTTAACTTAGTAGAGGTGCTCTCCGGTTCCTTATTGTCACATATGTCACCACAAAAGTAAAAGGTTTACGCGGTATTAAGATCATTTTACTATTACGGCTACATTCTGAGAGCACATAAAACATTTGTAATGCGACTCCTGTCATTATTGGTACGCGAACTGTTCCGAAATTACACGTGGCCGTATCATATTTTATATCCTAGTTTTATTCTGTTGTGCTCATCTAATGAAGGTTATTTGTCGAGTTGAACAAAAACAAATGAAAAAGTACTTCAAAAAAGTTTACCTACATAACCTTACCTACCTTACATAAGAAAGATTTTATTTTGTAACTTTGTGTTACAAAGTAAAATCTTTCTTATGTAATTTCAATCTAAAATTCGTATGTTTAAGACATGATAATAATAATAAATTAACTTTTAGCATTTATAATCCGCGTTGTCGTTTACCATATCAGTCTGTACCAAGGGATCCGGATTCGATCTCCAGACAGTTTCAGAGATTTGCTGTATGATGAATTTAGATTTCTGTTCTGGTTCTGGTTGTTTGTGCATTAGTTTATGCATCACCACTGTGGTGGCATGTATAGTGATATATATTTTATTGTTATATGTACATGTTCTTATGTGGGACGGAGTACGGTGCATACTGTATAAATCAACATATCTAATGGTCGCGGATTGTTGCGAAGTAGTTTTAACCTGACTTAAACCGATTTATCTAAGTAGTTCTAGTTGATTGAAGACAATGAGCAATTTTCTGTTCAATGAAGATGCATAAAATTGAAGTAAGACCTTTACATTGTGCGAGGCGCGTGGTTTCTTCTAGCGAATGCAATATGTTATGGAGTATTGAAGCCGGCGTATCACCGCCCTATGGTAATAAAAGAGATACATTATAAAACGTAAGAGATATTGTCCACGGTTATTATAGTCGGAATGTTCGCGAGGCGTGACGTAGTTAAATCTTTTATTGTTTTTTCACGACGGCATCTACATTGCCATGTAATAATTTCGCCTAGTACGTACTAACTGGAATGATGTAGCACTATTATGTTATATTGTAATAATATTTGTGATAAATGTTTCTGTTCTTTTTTTTTAATAACTACCTACTTTGCTCATTATGTAGGTACCTACTCAATTATTATCCAAAATTAAAATATGATAAAAGGTAGAAGAGTTATGTCATTTTAAAAAAATAGTATCGTTTATTCGTTAATAGTGTATATTTCTACTTAAGTTTTCTGGAAGCGATCGCTATTTAGCGATAAGACCGCCTTTTCAGCAAATATTGTATAATTTTAATGGAGCACTGGGTATTACAACGTATTTAGTATCAACACTAACTGTGATAAAGAAAGTGATTGATCGATGGGTCCTGAGACACGACGACTAAGTTGTTTGGCTGAAGCGAACGAAAGGGTTGTGGACGCATTATCGGTAAATGATCGATGAGCATAGAACACTCATTGTCTCGAGCAGAGAACGCGACTCGATTTTGCCATTAATGTACTCTTGTTGTGTATGGTACTTTTGGTTGACAAGTATTTATGTACGTAGGTACTTATTTAAGGATCATGAGTCATATCGGTGTTGTTACATGAGACGTTATTAGCTTTTTAATAATACACACGTTTCAATACTTATTACGCACATATACGAACAAGTAGTAGGTAACTCACATATCTGTTTAACTTGTAATGTTGAAGTATCTGAAGGCAAAACAACAAGTCGTTGTACCTATTCATATTCAGTAAAATATAGAATTCAGTTGGAGCAAAGTCTTTTTTTCGCCCTAATACCTTGACAAAATAGGCGTTAAGGCCACAGGGCGAAGCGAAAGAGTGTAGGTATATATATATGACTACTTAAAAGTTAATAATGCAGGAAAAAACGTAGCTATGCGCAAGCTAACTTAAATGTGGCATGTGATTTTGACTGAGTGACTTGAAGTGACTCGGCAGTAGCACAATCAATCAATTCCATTACCATAAAGTTGGTCTATGAAATTTGCTGGGCTGAAAGCGCTGTCATGATTAATATTTCAGCCGTGACTCGCCATGACTAACCGACCGGATATCCATCGCTTATCTAATTCTATAGCCGCAAAAAGTGGACTGTTCATTCTGTACACTACATGAGCTGTATCTACATATTCGTCGTGTTAAAAAGTTAGAATATCGTAAAACGTGACCTCCACCTAAGAGTTGCCTAGGTCATCTTCCTGAATTTCAGTAACTTGCATATTTAACTGTACACTGGTGATATTACCAAATTAATATGCATGTGCACTTATTTTTGCCATAAACTTTTTACAGTTGCCTTGCAATAAATTGTCCAAGTTCTTCCGATAAATTGTCCAAGATACACAAGAGATTTCGCCGACACAACGTTTCAAAAATATTCATGTTGAGTTGATCAGTTTGTTTCAGAGTCTATATTTTAGCACAATTGTGGAATATGGAAAATACTAGTAGATACCTATACAAAATAATAGTAGATTTTGTTTTCGAAGTTTCTATTTTTCCAAATTTTATGGAGCAGCTAAGCTAAAAGAGCAAAGGCCCGGGCCTTTGCTCTTTTAACCATTTCTATTCTCTTAGGTACTTACTTCTTCGTCGTCGAATCCACTGCTGTTTTATATTATACTACTATATTATGTGGGAGCCCATGTAGGTAAAGATTCTAGATTTAAAATTCCAGTAAGTTTAAGCTTTTATTAGCTAGAATCTATTCAAAGAATTGTATTCAGATTATTACCACGTTTATTTTAGCTTTATGTAATCATAGCTACATCTGTTTAATCAGATCTTAACAGGAATACCAGAAATACCTAAAAATAAATTGGAGTGAGGGAATCCTTAATCTCTTGAAGGTTATAGGTATCTCAGTGTAATATTTTATCTCGGTCAGCGCTCGGGGTGGACGAAGCACAATCCATTAAAGCTGAAAAAACACTTGAAATTCAGCGACTCATACAATAAACATCGTGCGGTAAGCCGTGGCGTTTTTGCGGGGGAGGCCAAGAGTCGTACATTTTTTATTTTCTTTGTGTAGTTTATATTTACCTCTCATTATTACTCGCAATGTTGTTTAAAGTTTGAGTATTAAATCAACTCGTATATGTTTGAACAGAATAAAAGAAATAACTTTTCAATTGGACGCATACGTTAGTATATTTACGCATAGAGCCATGTATCGGCGTTCAGGTAACTGTTGCAATAAATTCCTTACCTTTTGGCCTGTTTGGTGAATGTTTCCTAAGTAAAAAATAATAATTAAATTTAAAGTCGCACTTATAAGTCGCAACTATGACCTAGAGTAAACTCTTCTAGATAATTTGAAGTCCAGCAGAGGGATATCAAGGGTCCATTGCAGACTATAAATATAATTAAATCATGAAGCAAACAAGTCAAGCGAAATAAGAAGAACGGGAAAAGCTCACAATCAAGGTTGTAAATATTTATGGAGATTAAAAAATCCAGTTTACAAAAGTAAAGAACGTACGTATGTACCTTTTTATCCAATCATAGAAGGTTGAATAAAAACTGGGATTGGTACGTCTAATAGTTAGAAATTCCACATTTATTTTATTTTGTCCTCAATATTTTCTGCGACCAACTCCCGGCTCATTCTTATTATTCCGCGCATAAAGTGGGGAATATTTTACCCGCGAGCCCGCCGTCGTCAGGGGATTTTGAGGGACGGCCGAAAAAATTGATGCGACTTATCTCGCTTGTGCGTGTTTTAACCCACGGTAAGCGTATGAAATGTTTTATGGATGTGTGGCGACAAACGTCCCTAGTCATGACCCGACATGCCTTTAATATGTGTATCGATAATTTGCCGCGCGTTAATAACATATAAATTAGGTATGTTTAATTTACTTGAATAGATTTGTACTGAAATGAAACCAAAAACACTTTTGCAACTTTTTGTGTAACAACCACCACATATAGTTTTTTAATTCCAAAAAAAAAAGATAACAATAAAGTCCATTCGTCAAATTTCTGTAAAACAAATGTTATCATGTCCACAGTTATCTGTTACTTCGATCTACGCCTGTAAGCACAATTATTCAAGCGCAAGCATTAACATTCACAGCATACCTCTCTTAATACGCATTTAATGAGAAATATTTGGCGATTTTAGGGAAAGTTTTGGGGAAAATATCCGTAACATTATTGTGTAGGCGTTGTTGAGTCTCACCACTTGGTCTTTGTCTTAGTCTTTGTTAGCCGTGGAGATCCAAACGCTGTTGGATATTTAACTGATTTAAACTATTCGTCAAAATTATTCATCTATTTATCAAAATTACGATTATCACAATCTATTTAAATCGTCTTTGTTACTGTTGGTCCATGTTGGTATTCGCCATGTGAATATTTATGTTTTATCCAGTTTCGGTGTCACCACAGTGATCATTGTGGTAGTTGCACGTTGCAGGGCAGTACAATAGATCTGTTGGGGTAGCCTGCTCAAGCTTAAGAGCGCCTAGCATCGTTTACGTAAAATGAATGTCGGTTTTACGTCCTTCCTGCAGTTTTATGTGCACTGACCGCTTGAATAAGATATTGCAACACCAATCTTATATGTACGTAACGTACGTTTCGCCTTCATAAATGGTAATGTCATTAAATGGACACGAGATACAAACGTATAAAGGCATAATAAGTCAACTTTGAGTTAATTTGTGTCGGTGTCACTCTGTTTGATAGATATATCAGAGGAACCTGTTTAGTGTTTTTAAGCTGCTTCGGCATTTTTCTGTCCTCACGACCAGCAGATGATTACCAGTTTACCGAGTTGATTACATTGAATGTAAAATTATTTTTTGCACCAAGTCTTCAGCGGGACAAACTACTTACTCGCAAGTAACAATTACGATGTACGTAATTACTGTAAGTAGTTAATTTACTATAATTAATTCAAAAAAATAATTGGGTTAAAATAACCGTATCGCTTATGTATAAATAAATAGGTGATGTTTATATTTTTCATCTCAGTATTTGGGTACTTAAGTAGGTACTTCATTTAATATTGTAATTTCCTACTTAGATCATAGATAAATAAATATCTACTTCGGTTAGATTTGCCCATAGTTCTAAATTTTAGCGACGATTTTCAAAAAAAAAACTGACTTCAATTTACTAAACTCTCATCAAAACTACCCTTGAAGTACATCCTTTCCCATGAAAAAAGAATCATTGAAATTGATGGGCATGATATTGAATTATTCGTCCAATTGTCGCATACTTACAAAAAATACAGACGAATTATGTGACTCCGTGGAGGAAACAGAGTAGGAACCTACCTATAGTTAGATACTTCAGAAATTACCCACTTTCAATCGTTCTTTTATTTACAAGGCAAGTGATCCTTGAATCAATTTGATTCGGACCCATTTAAAGGGAAATATTTTGGGCTTTGTATGTAAGGAATTAAGGTTTAAATATTTGTGCTTTAGGTACTTTTCGGTTTGAGTTAAGTTGCTTGTGCTCTATTAAACATTTAAATGGGGGTTAATAATGGAAATGGGCATGGAGTGAATGTCGTCGACATGAATAAGGTACTTATATTCTTAACATATTGAATACTTAGCTATTATGTCGATAGAAATGCTTTAAAACGGATTATACAATTTTTTGAGGAGCAGAGAGTTTGAGACAGATGAAGTTGCAGTCAGTCAGGACGAAATTACTAAAGTTCCATATTTTGTCATTTCGCTACGGAATATATAAAATTAAACATTTCATTGTAAATATATATTCAAATATCTTGTAACTTAGATTAGGAAGTGCAAACTTTCTCCGAATCCGTTGGTACTTTGAAATGCATAAGTGCATCAGTGGTCGATGCATTTTTCGATTTCCTTTACATGTCCTAAGTAATGAAAGTGATGGTGTCGATTTTTATATTCGTTATAGATTGTGGTGAGCGGCGGCTAGCTTTGTGTCCGCCGCAAGATCAGCTCTCCGCACCCTGCCCCGTTCTACGAATGTCTAATGAGCTCCATCAGCCTAGGGTTAACACTTATAACTTTTAAATATTAGGTGAGATACTCATAAATCGGCAAATTGCCCCTGATATACATATGACGATGAAAATATTTTAATTTCCTTAACGTAGGCGGAGAACTATGTAAGTACTGAATAAAATAAATAAGTGCTAAACGATGAGTTGGTATAGGAATAAATTTGAAAAATATGTTTTATTTTCTATCGACTGTGCTACGGTAGGTAGGTACACAATTACCTACTTACATGCCAATTTATTTTTTGAGCTCTTGAATTGTTCATTAAGCAAGATAATTGCATACGAAGCTTAATTAAGACTAATGTAGAATTCCTACAGTGTGGGTTATAGATATCTACTTATTAATTGCAGGGAAATTCCTTGCAGATTTGTGCACCCCTGGGCCCTTTGCGGCGCCGACGTCACCTGTCATCCATCAGTCTGGAAGCACGCGCATGCGCGTAGCGCGCGTACGTACGCTCACACGCACACTTTCGCACGTAAACAAATTCAGATTTAACGGTACCAGTGCGGAATGCAACAAAACAGTTTACATTCCGACTCGGATCGCCTTCTACTTCCAGTGACGAGCGCTGACAAAAAAGGGAAACACTATTTGAATGGAATGCAAACAGTGCTTGAAATGCAGCGGACAATTACCATATTTATCTATAATTGCAAGATTAAATCAGCGTCTTTGAAAGAGTTATCTCAAGTACAGTTTTGATTTGTAATAATAATGAGTTATTGGAAGTCTCGTAGTAGTATTACATCTGTAACGGTGTAATTAATTATAAAGCTTGCCAAATTAAAGCACTCGAAATAAATAAAGCAAAAATTAATTCTTCGGACGAACAAATATTTTAATATGTACGATAAGTGTGGTAAAAACTCCCGATGAGCTTGGGAACGTAATAAGACGAATGCGTCCACTACACGTAATATTTTTTATCTTTCAAG
>DWOP01000257.1:0-10119 GCA_018251135.1 Cephise aelius
TCAGGGGTAGCAACGCATTTGTGATCAACTTCAAATAGGACTTACTTACTGGACTATTACTAATACCTACTAACAGGGCAGGGGTTTGAACCTTGAACCCCCATGTGAGATGCCGGAATCGTAATCACTGGGCTATCTCTGCGTATCATGCATCAGTTTGTCACTTCTTGTCAATTCACTCCTGGACAAAGACGTCCCCTAAAAACAAACCGACCTATGCATGTTAATGATCATAGTAGAGGAACATTTTCACAATAACATATTAGTTCTGTTCTAAGTATTTCAACGTAGGTCGAGACCACACCACGCAATATATTATGTTAATTAATATGCAACTATTTGTATCAGGAATGGCACTTCCACGCCTATTCTATTCGCATTTCTCCGATGAAATCTCACAGACGTCACTAAAATAGAAGAGTGGCTTGCGATACTCGCAATTCTGGTTTCAGTTTGTAAATTATTTTTACCACTGTAGGTGCTGCGAAGGCCCGCTCGGTAAGATTATCTGACAAGAGTTATGTTTCCGTTTAGAGCATAGAAACAAATCGATATGGAAAAACAAATTATGCAAAGCAACCGTGAATAGTGTTATCGACAACGTTTAAACTTTTTATTGGCAACAACTTTCGCGTTAAATAAAATACGCACGTTATCACATTTCCAACGTCTTTCAATTTACAATATTCTTATATATATAGCCGCATAAAATAAGAAAATATACTATACCCTTAGTATGACTTTTAAACAAACACGAAACGTTAGGAAAACTTTTATGGTACTGCACTAGATTCACTCCCTTATCTTTGTATGAAATTCTTAGGTATCTCTTTATTTTAATTCAAAAATATACAGTGTAGCCTCGGGCAATTTTTAATGGCGATGGTCATCTTTTGTATAAATGTATTCAGCAACTATATCGTCCCAGTGGAACCTACATTATTAGAAAACAATTGCTATGCGGTGGACATAGATGTTAGGGTGTTACTACTTCGGGCTAACTGTATGTATGATCTGCCAACTTATATATTTACGTATTAACGTTATATATTTTCGTTCCAGCCTCCGCCGGTCGTTCACCCACCACCGGTCGTCCACTCACCCCCAGTGGCCCACGCACCCCCGGTCGTCCACTCTCCGCCGGTCGCCCACGCGCCACCGACGGCCGCACCAGCGCCATCCACCCAGCACTGCGCTGCGCCACGGACCCTCGTCATCCAGCGGCCGGACGCGCGGCACGGTTTCGGGTTCACGCTTAGACACCTGGTTGTGTACCCGCCGGAGTCGCTGCAGGTCAGTAATTAATTTATCTTTCTTACTTATTAAATATTTAACGACCCTTTCGGAAGGGATATCGTGTTCGATTTCCATCTAAACAAACATTTAAATGAACAGTCTGAGCTGTGTCTCTGAAGACAGTGTTTATGTAGTCTTCTTTATCACCATGGGCCATGGTATCCACAAGAAAACCTAATGTAGGCGATTATAAAAAAACGTTATTCTATTACCAAACAATAAATCACCACGTCTTGAACAGCCAGATCAACAGACTGACTTAGTCGAATTTGTAGACACGTGACAAATCATTGTCATCGTTATTATTCTTCGCCTAACAAGGATATTTCGAGGTATTATTGAAAGGGTCATTGAAGTTGACAGGTATTTATCGATATTGATGAATACGAACGATCACAAATCATCTCTTGACGTACCGCAGAAAATAAAGAAGATCTCATCCCTTTCCAGGAGTTATACGAGGATGCGCGTCACCTCGCAGTGGGCGCGGTGGGCGCGCCAATGGACACGATCTTCGTGAGGTCGGTGAGGCCGGGCGGGCCGGCGGCGGCGGCGGGGCTGCGCGCCGGTGACCGGGTGCTCGCCGTCAACGGGGAGCCGGTGGCGTGCGGACGCTCAAGGGCGCCGTACGCGCGCGTAGTGCAACTAGCGCAGAGAGAGCCGAGAACGCTGAAGCTCACCGTCGTGCCGAGGGATCACGATTTGCTGCAGAGGGTGAGTTCAATTTTAGTTGTATGGACATGTAATAAACCCTACATTATAACATTAGTATTCAACATTTAATTTTTTGCAGTACCTACTCGCGCTGAGGAAATGATTTAAATTCAATGTTAATTGTGCTTAATTTTTTAAGGATTTTTTCGGATAGTATAAAGTAGAATTTGATCGTCCTTTTAAGATTGCGAGTGACCGTAGCAAAGATAACTTTGCCATCGTCGATATCGACTTTACGAATTAAATTAAATAAAGTTTACATTTAAATTAGAAATTTTTTTTATGTAATCAGTTCAGGAGCCTTAGTTCTTAAGTTATGACCCCCAAGAAGAAAAACAAATTAATTGATCATAAAACCCGGTTTCCAGTATTTCAGCGAAGCAGCATACAACCCAGAGACAAACCAGCGGCCACTCGACATGCCTGCGCCGGTGACGGAGCACGAGTCGCGGCTGTTCGACGCGTACCGGCGGCCGCGTGGCTCGCTGCCGGCCCCGCAGGCGCCCGCAAGGCACCGCGAAGACCCGGAGTACGCCACCGTGGCCTCCATCGCGCCATCGAGATTTGCGCCCCATTACCTACTGCATGACAGGTGAGCATGTCAAATGCATGAACTTTACCTATTTACTGATGTTTACGGAAATTTCAGGATGTTCACCATTTCATTGTTACTATAAATTCAAAATTCTAATCGTTTACCGATGTTGCACATAGTCCCACGTAAACATTTGTTAATTTTAAATCCATTGATATATTTAAGGTTTTCATGAAAAATAAATTGAACGTTGTTATGGACAATACTCACTTGAGTAATCGAATCAACTGCTATAGCAATAATAAAAAATGTTGAATTTCTCATTGCAGCAGGCGAGAATCTGACACCTCCCTGCCATCATCGGCCGCTGAAAGCAAGGACAGCCTTGGCTCGTTCGACTCGAATTCGACTCTAACCGGTCGAGAAGTGGATGACTCGATAATCCTGTCACGAATACGAAAGAGCCTCGAGCAAAAAGAGGCCTTCCTTAGGAGGCCAAGCCAACCCACCGGATGGGCCACTCCGGACGCTCCACCGCCCATCAAACAGAAGGAGTTCTACGCCAGACCACAGAAATTACAGAAACCGGCGTGGCCTCCGCCCCCCTCGTCCCCACCTCTTGCCGCATCCCCACCGCCGTCTCTCCTCCAACCACAAATACAAGAGCTGAAAAAGGAAGACTGTTCTGCAAGCGTAGACAGCGGAACTTACAGCGGCTATGGCGAAGTTAACGGAAACCACACTGACAAGAATAGGATAAAGCAAGACAAGAGTCAGTTTGTATCAACCTTATCCAAGATACAGGAGACGGCACCCAGTATTCAAAATACTAACACCAATAACGGAATAGTGACCAACGGCTCGGCAACAGATTTGAAAGATGACCCAACATCAATTAGCAATCAGGACAACAGGTCAGTTTCAACATGAAAAGTTTACATACGAGTTCCTTACTCATTGTTTCAAATGAGACATTTGTGAATCTAGAGTTCCCGCGGATCATTGTTACGTAAAGATATTCGATCTTGATTGTCGTTAGATAGTAGTTGTAGGGCTTTAGGCGTAAAAATAGTTACGCGGTAAAAATGAATGAGACGGTGGTGATGTGTGCAGGTTTTTTTTATACCTTGACGCACCCGAAAAAGCAAACGGACCACCCGATGGAAAATAATTAAAGAAAGAAAGAATCGCGTTTAATCAACGTCGCCTATGAACTATGCAACACCAGAGGGGTCGCCAATCCTTCGCCGGCTTTTAAGGGTGCTCTTTATTGTGGCTTCCATACGAAAAAACAAAAAACAGAACCCTTATAGGATCACTTTTTTGTCTTTCGTTTAGTTTGCTTGATACGAAGGTATATAACATAAACAACAATATTTTGAATTATGGCGTGACTCTTGGGGGCCGAAAGATAAAAAAATGCAAACTATGTCGTGTGGCATATCAATTGTAAGGGCTTAATGTAGGGATCGTATGTATTTGTCAAAGTTCTAAAATAAATAGATTTAAAGTTATTTAAGAAAGAAGATGAAAATTTACCCTCCCGCCAAATTTCCCTCTCCTACATCCAAAACAACTGAGGTTAGAATTGAAAAATAGATAAGGGAAAATAGTTCTTTACTTACATATGACAGAAACGCCTGTAACAAGTGTATGATTTTAAAAAATGGTAAATATTGTGGGAACAAACATATATTTTTAGTTTGTAAACATATTTTCGTACAACTTAAGGGATGTAGATGTAAATCAACGTACGGAACCCTTTTCTGGCGAGTTTAACTCGCACTCGTGTCGTTTTTTATTGATTAGGTTTTATCGTCTTTTCACTTTTTAACAGACTTTAAAAAAAATGGCATCCGTGAGAAAACTATAAGAGAGAATATAAGGCTTGCATTAAGCATGTGAGCGACAAATGGACGAATAACTCAATATCACGTTAACGTATTTCGATGATTCTTTTTTTTTAAATGATGTTCTTCAAGGGCAGTTCGATGAGAGTTTGGTTATTTGAAGTCGGTTGTATTTTTGACCCAGATACCCAGCAGCGGAGCTGCAGCTGGTGACGGCGCGCACGCGGCAGCTGGAGGAGGCGCGCGGCGGGGCGCGGCGCACGGAGGTGGCGCGCAGCGAGCTGGCGCGGCTCTCCACCACGCGCCTCGAGCCCAGCGTCGCGCTGCGCCGCCGCGAGTTCGAGACCCGCACCGCGCGCCGCGAGGCCCGCTCGCTTGACGTGCAGCCCCACCAAGGTACCAGCAATAACTATTCGCATGTCCACGACACGTTTGGAGCAGCGAAAGCTGGTAGAGATGACCACGGTGCTCGCTGGATTTGTGGCCGCACCAAGGTACATGTCTTACGTTCCGTGTATTTTTGACAAGTTTACCGAGATATCACACCAGAAGGAGATGGAATAGCAGACACCCAACGCGTCGTTAGGCCAGCGGGCCTAACGTACACGTACCTTGATGTAGCTGCACATCCAGAGAGCGGGCTGGACGTGCAGCCGCACCAAGGTACGTGTACTTGACTACTTTCGTGTCCACAACGCGTTAAAAGCGCCGGAAGCTGGTAGAGATGAGCAGGGTGCTCGCTGGACATGCAGCTACATCAAGGTACTTGCTTTTGCGTTTTGTGTACTTTTCGTGAGTGTAACGTCGTGCCACGTCAGAAGGAAATCAAGAGGCACCCCGCCTGCACACTGGAAATGCTGCCACACAACGGTAGGTATGTTGCGTTCCATGTATCCTTGACAAGCTTACTATGTTGCCACGCCAGTGGAAGACGGAGAGGCTCGTGTCCACCACGAGTGTACAGAATCGGAAAAAAGTCGTAAAGAATAAATAATGAAAAACACTTGTATTTTTTTGGCAGAGCTCGGCCAGGAATCGTCAGCACCTCTCGGCGGCAGCCTGTCAGGCAACCAGCTAGTGATCACCGGCAGCAAACACCTGCATTGTCCGCCTCCAGAAGGATATGCGCCCGGTTTGTAAACATACATGCATTTCTTCTTTACGAAAGTTGATTTCAAATGGAAATGTATGGAGATTTTTTCATCGCTTCTGCTCGAATGACCATATAAAGTAGGGACAAATTCTATAAATAATTTTAATAGATTTCTTTAATTTGAATTTATTTGATTGAAATAGTAGATTAATCACTTAAAAACAACAAAAAAAGGAATGTGAACAATATGAACTAAACACTGATCGCAAATTTATTACCATCCGCTGATGATTCAGTTGATAAGAACCATGGACTTGAATATTTCGTCCATGTAAAAAAGCAGTTATAGTAACAGATTTCTATATTAAAACTCGAGTTACATGCCAACCAATCACGCCTAAATATTTTTTTAAATCGAAATCTAAAATACAATGTAACCAATCCCACCAACACACACGATTTCTTTTGTTCAGTATTTTGTTTTTTATTTTTTCGAAATACGAGGAAATAGCATTTACAATGTTGTCATTTTACAGAAACAGAAACGGTTCAAATGCGAACAAGGTCAAATAGTACCGGCAGTGAAGGATTACCTATTAGAAGACATCATGCCACAGGTGGGTTCTTGGTTTTTCATTAGCAATTTTCTATATTTCACTATCACTTCACAAATATTTCACTTAGTTGCTAAAAAACAATATTTAGGTATTAGTACAATGACAAAAGGTTTTTTTTTTATTGGTGAGTAAAAATATATGGTGGACAACCATTTGGTGCTCATGCTTGGTTGCATTATCACACTGCATACGCCAGCAATTATCATATATGACAATTATTTTTTGAAACACAATTATTATTAGGCGAAGAAAATATCACTTGGGATGTACAGACCGATATATGGCGTTTATGATATTTTTCTATAATATATTTTAAGCTCAAGGTAAAAAAGGTTTTATAATTTCTTATTTTGCTAATCAACATCAAATATAAAATATATTTTTTGTGTGTATTTTGATAAATTTTGATGATGATAAATTATGTAGGGTAAAAACATTATTTTTTATTAGTTATAACGCCATCTATCGGTAAATACAACGCTAGGTCGCACAGATTATTTCCTACTTTCAATTCGGAAAGCAATCGAACACACCATATGTGCCAGTTTCCCATTATGCTAAATATGCATTTACACTCCATTTCTATTTCCTTAAAAGCACAATATTAATTGTAAAGAGACTTATTTGTTGAAAAATTTAAACACTCGCTGATTTTTTACGCTACTCCTGCTTCCAACGGTAACGGTTATAGTGTATAGCGAAAGAAACAATACACATACACACACACAATATAAATTAAATAGTAAATACTTCACACAAAACGCACATGTCCACGCGTTGCTTGTCGCCACGTCTAACGGCCGATTACCGCTCCAAGATGGCAGTCACGCGAAGCGACGTATGGGGCTGAACAGGGAGCAAATGGAGGCGATGAACCGCGTGTCGCTGCCGGGCGCGAGCGGGGGCGCGGGGCCGGGGCCAGGCGCGGGGCCGGGCCTGGGGCGGCCCACGCAGCTGAGCCTGGCGCCGGCCGCGTCCGCCAGCACGTCGGCCGCCACCTCGCCCTCGCCCACGCCCTCCACGCCCGCCGACTCAGGTCCCGCGAGCGTCACTACCGTACTTCCGAAGCTTCCACTCTTTATAGACACTCACGTTATGTTACCGTAGTAATCATACTGCGCAAATCGAGTAAATGCAATTGTAGATAGTTCCATCTTTTGCGGTTGTATAACATTTATTAGCAAAAAGTAATTATCACTTGTACTCTCACACATTTCAACTGCAATGGTCCACTTGCCTTGTTATTGTCACTCATTAATTCTTGTAATATCTTCACCATCCCTCTGCCTCACACTGAAATGATAATGCACTTCACAAATTATACTTTGTGATGAAATATGAGCTTCCTATAAAGTGGTACTGTAATTGAAAGGTATATGATCTTTACTCAGACAGAGAACAGAAAGTTTTTAGTTAACTGGAAGTCTCTCATTTAATTTTCATATATTCAACCTTATGTGGGCAAGAATTTATGTGTTATAGCAATGCAGTTGGCTTCGAACACTAACAGTCTAAACTGTTACTATTCATTTCTGAATCTTAATCGCTCGAACTCTACCTCAATTGTGTTATTAAATTTGAAGTTTAACAAGCAGGTTTAAATATCGGCCGAGAATTTAACTAAAAAATCTACAATATTTACCAGATTTGCTATTATAACTTAAAAACAAATTTGATGTGAACTATAACAGAGTGGAAGCTCTTCGGACCTAACTTTCTTCCGCTGTCAGCGCCATTAACTCGGAATGCATTGTATGTGCTTCTCGGTGTGCCACTAAAGCCCACTAACCGTACGATCTGTCGGTGTTTAATGTATTAACGTAGATGTCGCTGGTGTACCAATAAGATTACTTAAAAGTTGCGTCCGTCGACAGGTTTTGCTGACGATCTGGTCACTAGACGACAAAAGAAGGATGCTCAATTAGGTGGTACGTATGTTTTATATCATTAAGTACGGAAAATATGTAGTATTTCATATAATAAAAGTATCAAATGAGATGGTAAGTCGTCATTGACGTTCATAGACATCTGCAATTAAGCCCATATAAATTAGGAGTGCTACTATGTAAACTCGTTCACTGATGCGTTGTTTACTCCTGAAGTCAAAAATGTCTAAGGAACGCTACGTAAAAGCTGCCCTACCTACCCTTTAAACCCGGAAATTCGCTCCACATTGCTTCCATATATCAGAAATAGTACGAATTTTGTATATATTACTGATGGTGCAACATCTAAGAATTTACCTAACATATGAATATTTACAATATCAACAAAGATGATATATAAAATTTTAATATTCAAAAATTTTTATGAAGGTTTCCCTGTCATTATACAGATCCATCTTGACATCTTCATATCTTAGATCTTCAAAGTATATTTTTTTTCCTTATTAAAATTATGTGTGTCTGTAACACAATTTTAACAATTTCGGATACTTCAGACTATGTATCTATAGACCATATATCAATTATTATTCATGTACCAATTACATAATTCGATGACGAAGATCACATAGATTGGTGATATAAACAGTTATACTTTTGTCCCGCAGAAGAAGAACGTGCTATGCGAAGGGTCTCGTACTTGAAAGCCACTTGGGGTGATCGGCTACACATGGACAGCGACGTGGAGCCGGAGGCTGACCATCATGCGTTCAGAAGGTGAGCTAAAACAAAACGTCATTTCCTCATCTGTCCTGGATTAAGCCTGGATTTGTAACTGCCACTTTGGAACTACATTTTGGATAATTTTTATATCAGTGTCCTTGTTTTTATAATTTAAAGCTACATTCATAACGCGCAGAACTTAAATGCCTCTCAATCGAAGTTGGTTCGCGAGTGGACAGGGTGATGTAGTGCGAGCGAGGTTGAAATAGTCCAGATGCGAGAGCTATGCACTCACTCCTTCCGATCGCATATGTCATTAAGTTGTATTATGCGTATATTGGAATAGACTCATATATTATTCACATTCATACCTTAAAGATACTACTTAAAAATATTAGAAGATACCTTACATTGAATTTAGCATTAAGAATGTTAGTCATGTTGATAAAGTGGCAGCTATGAATGTCCCAAAACTGTTATTCCTAAATTGTCTACCAGTAGATTTGTATTCAGTAGACCCTCAGTAGTTAACATATTGTATTGTTACTATTTCATATTACTTTTTTAATTGTTTAGCACCAATGTTATGTGATCTATATATATTTAGACAAAATGTGACACATTGTTTGTTGTAGATAGATATTACTTTGGACCCTTAAAAGTTGTCTGTGAGTATCTAACAAACTGTGAACATTTTTCAAAATACCATTATACAGTATTCACAAAATACGTGTTCTTCGTTACAATATCGTAACGATGGCTCATCGAATCTCATTTGTAGTTAAAATTGACCATTCGTTTCGACTTCGAAATTGTCACTTGTTTGTGTGAAAGGATGTCTCATTTACCTGGGGTTTGTGCAAAAAATCACAGTGCACACCGCAAGTGGCGCCCTCCACGTTTCACTGAAGACATTACACCATTGCTGCGGATATTCGACCCGCACGCCACGGCGCCCGCGCGGTACGTCGCATGACGACGTTTACGCTACTCGCCGACAGATGACGCTTTTGAAACGTGTGCGGTTACAGTGTTCGGACAATAGATGGCAGCACTCTCGCCTTAATAATTTTTAAATAGTCCTGTACGAAGGAATTGGCTGACAAATTAAAATTACAATAAAAGCACCGCATTTGACTGGTTTTAAATCGAATGCCTACATGAAGTAGGTGATAATAAATTTAAACAAAACTCACAATTCATCAACTCATCTGCGAATCTACTGCTATATTGAAAAGGACTAAACATTAGCCTTCACGACTCATTATTGTACTTAAATGTTCATAGTGTTTGGAAGCAAGAAAAACAATTTTGGCTCGGTGTTCAAAGGGACAAAGGGATAATGTACATTAAATGGACGACTGGTAACTTAAAATATGACAATCGGACGAATCCTTTATCTAAAGGA
>DWOP01000258.1:0-10103 GCA_018251135.1 Cephise aelius
AGAGCGTTTAACGCGAACGGGGGAGGGGGGGGATTGCTATTTCCCTGTATATATAGGGAGTTTCTCAAGCACTACAAAGAAGTATACAGTGATAGTTGATAGGTTACTGGTTTTTGAATATTTTTTTTATTTTTGTAAGAAATTTGTGAAGATAAACGGGTTTAACGTCTCGCTTTATTGATCGGATGTTTCTATGAGTTTGTATGAAGACTTGTATAAGAATACGATAAATAATTTCGTTACACACAATTTATGTGACAGCGATTGTCGCGGTTGATAGATTACCACTTCGTAAACATTTTCCCGAACTAAGTATTGACGTGTGTGTGAAGATATATGCGGTTAAACACCTCGGTTTAGTGGATACGGAGTCTAATCTGGATGTTTCCATACACATTCTGAACTCTGTATTGAATAAATATTCTATTAAAATGTATATGTCAGCGATTGTAACCGCAAAAATATTTGTTCGTTGTCAACTTGTACCCTTAGATGAGTTTTTATATTCAAAGTTTAGTATCGAATTCCTTGAGTTTCTCCATACGCTTACAGGCAGCGTAACTAGTGACAAGTTAAGAAACTAAAATTTTCCAGTACAAAATATTTATCGAGCGTTCGATATACGAAATCGTATTTCGAATCGAATGTCAAAAACTCATACAGAGTATTCTGACGTAAGTGGTTACCGCAACAAATGTACCTCTGCAATTAATTTGCAATAGAAACAAATTCACTGAACTTAAACTATCCATCCTGTAATGAAAGTTTATGTTTATCAACTATAAAATAACACGATGAAAAATGTAATAAGTAGGTACCCATTTTATGTAGGTCAGTTTATTACAATTTATTGTATGAAAACGGAATACATATATTATTCTCAACGTAGCTAATTGAATAGTTAATATATTAAAATGTAATTGTTATATATTTTCAGCAGAACAATGAGTTGTTATTGTGCAACATGTATATAAGCTATCAACGAGCTAATTTTCCTGTATTAACATTGATTGGTAATAGCGTACGATAAATAATTTCGTTACGCGCAATTTATGTGACGGCCATTGTCGCGGCTCAGATATAGCGAAGCAGAGCGAATACTATGGCTTCATGAATATTTGCTTCAACTGGGTCTCACCTCATTTATTCGCAACGAATCGATATCATCATCATCAACCCTTTACTGTTCCACTGCTGGGCACGGGTCTCCACTCAGAATGAGAAGGATCAGGCCTTAGTCTACCACGCTGGCCAAGTGCGGATCAGTGGTCTTGAAATACCTTTAAGACGTTTTTTTATAAGAACTCTCAGGCATGCAAGTTTCCTCACGATGTTTTCTATTATTGTTATGTACTTATTATACAATTATTGGATAATTATTGTATAATAAGTACATAACTCAGAAAAATCTGAGGTGCGTGCCTGGGGCTTGAACACCGGACCCCCGTTCGAGAGGCCGGAATCTTAACCACCAGGCTATCGCTGCGATATACAAAGTCCAATAAATTAACGTCAAAAAATGTGATATCTGTTTTAATGCGCTTTTCGTTTCATAGTTAACTAATAGTAGTAATATAAAATATTCAAAAAAATGTTTAAGTAACTGTAGATTTGGTAGTTGGTTCTCTCAAATAATACTTTTAAAATATACATAAAAACGGCGTAATTATTATACTTAACATTTTCAACTTGTTAAGATAAATATCATATCTACTATAATAACAGGAATAGTCGAAGAGTTAATTTCGTTAATAAATTAATGATATTATTTAATATTTCGTCAATAAATTCAGGGAAGATGTCAATATATTTTTAATCGACTTGCAGCTTACGAATCATGGTATTCCCCTGTGGGTCCATTTAAGTTTGTGGCAAGATTTATGAGGGTTAACCAGCGGTATCGATGCTGACTGTATTAAAAAGATAATTCTGCCATGTTTAGATTACGGCGTACATGCTTAAAGTTAATATGGAACACTGTGCCCTGTATGTTGTCAAGAATATGATTGATGTACAGAACACGCAGAGGACTTGTATAAATACAGGGTCTTAGGATTCTAAAATAAATATTTGACGAATCTAAAATACGATTTTATTTTTAGTACAATTTTTATTCTTTCCTATTAATATTTTAATTCTTATTTATATAGATAGACATTGCAAATAGAGAGGAGAGATTATCTGGCATGCGTGAAATCCTCATATTAGTTGACTTTCAGTTGCGCTCTATCCACATAGAGTTCACAGAAGCGAGCTTAAATTGACGTTTCTAAAAAATAATTTAAAGTTAAACGGTTTATAGAAAATAAATAAACAAATTAAAGTTAAAAGTATTTTTATTATTTTATTTTCAAGTTTTATTTTTTTACTTCGTTACTTAGTATTTTTCATTATGTTTACTTCATTTACCATTACATTTTTTCCTGACAATTTGTTACAATCGAACTCTTCAATCCATAATCCTTCCAAAGACTTTACTCGTTTATGCACTGTGTTCTACCTTTAAAGTTTTCGTTTGATACCAATAACTCGTGTTAATTTGTTTTAAAATGTTGTAAAATTATGAAATATTAAAGCAAATATTAAATGTGTTATTTTGTGCCGGTGGCCTACTTAGGTGTGACATTTGTTACAGTGTACAGTATTATACTAATGAAGCCCTCTCATTTGATACTTGAATTGAGAGATGTGTGAAAAAATATGTAATCCGTCATTTTGTAACGGCAGCCATCTTGGATTTACAATGATACTGAATATATTTAATGATGACAATACACATCATAACTAAAGGTGTGTACTAAACATCAGATGAATTGGTCGATAGAATTCGAATTCGGTAGATAGAATTCAATAACTAGATTTGATCCAAACAAACAAACAGAAAACGACAAACAGGGTAAGCGAAATAAAAGTATTTAAAAATGTAAATGTACAGCCGCCACAATGAATTACGAATAAATTTTCCGAGCTGTTACAATTAATTCAAAGACTAAACGTTGGGACTTTTGAGAAATACCTTTTCAGGAAAAAAGGCTAGCCTGAAAAGCCAGGCAATTTGATTAAAGAATTCCTGCTAATAATAAATAACGTCTCTCGGGCACAACGGACCAAAAAAATTCTGCGGCGAAAAGATACACCCACGCGCAGAAAGTATGAGAAAACCCTTGACAATAAATTGTAAAGAAAAGATGTTAGAAACATGCGATACGGGTTAGTGGCCAACCCGTATCGCATGTTTTCAAACCGCCTTTTTAATTTAACCGCCGATTTAACGACTGCTATTTTACTGTAACAATCGGGACCGACGGCTTAACGTACTCTCTGAAGCACGGAAGCGCGTATTATATTTTTGTCACAAGCGGTTACTGACAATTACTGACCACGCTCGTTGGTTGCAGTCGACGCGACCACGCGGTTGCTTAACTTTGTAGACACAGATTGCTACTAAGCAACAGCTACGCGGTGAAAATGGCAATGGCGGTAGTAGCGCCCCGGGCGAATCGAATACAGAATCTATCGTCTACAAAAATAATAGTGCGAATAAGCGCTTAACATTTGGCTTTAAACGTTTTGGCTTTACATTTTGTACACTCGGAGCCCCACACTAGTACAAATTTTAACCGCACTAGTACAAACTAGTGCGGTTGAAATTTGACCGTAATTTAGTAATATTTTATGTTTATACCCTATATCATTGCCTAATATTCTTTGCTCTTTCACCACACCTATGCATTGCAACTGTTAAACAGATAACGGAAACGTCAGCAGCCATGTTATTTCTATTACACGTTTGCCATTATTAGAACGGACAATACAAACCGAAACGTTCAATTGTGTGACAGCCGCATGGCAGTTGTGTAATGTTTTATTTTTTGCTAATTAAAAAAAAATTAAAGCATTATTGATTAAAAATAAAGCTTTTAAGAAGAGGAAGTGTCCTTCTCCGTATAAACTTTAACTGTGCCAAACATCGTCAGCATAATTATAGTAAAAAGGAGTACAAAGTTTTTGCTTCATATATTAATATATAGATTTTTGTCTAGCCGAGAACGGAACCTGGTATTTTTTGTCAGAACTGTATGGTAACCGTTCAGCTACGTGAGTCATTGAAAACGCAGGCTTGATATATCTCCTTGTCGAAATATTGAAAGACGCAGTCGAATGACACACGAAGCACACGTATGTCTCCGTGAATTGGACAAATTGCAGACGAAGGGGGAATCCACCTGCACGCGTCTGGAGCGGCAGATAAGTTGTTGCGAAAGTAAATCTTGTTCGTGTTGTTGTGCTGTAAACTACTACGTAGTATGTTCCCTGGCCTCTCTCTGGTCACTAACTCCTCGTGGGCTTGTTGCGGAGAGTCGGAGGGAAAATTAATAGCTTGCTGCATCCTTACGGTTCCTAATATGAATCTTAAGGGTTCAATAAACTTACAACAACTTGATCTGAATTGATTTGCCCGTATTGAATAGCGAGGACTCAATTTTTTGATAATAAAAAATCCGCTATTACCTTCCCTGTACACAAAGACCTTCGCTCGATTTTGTCTCTATATTATCGTTATTGTTACTTAAAATTAAAAGAAGCGATCATTACATTATAGCTTTCACTTGTATAGGAAATTTTATGTCCATAAATTTGCATTTGGCTAGAAAGATGGAGTATGGCTTAGAGCCTGTTCTTTCTTCGAGGAGACCAGTGCCCAAAAGTCAAACAGTCATAAGTTGATGACAAAATAAAGCACAACGAAGCTCGCTCTATTATATACGTTTACAGAATATTTATATAACACAAAAATGAGAATATGGAAAATATGATTAATTAATTTTTAAGACGTATTCAAGTGATTATGCTTTCCTCGAAACAGCACATTAGATATCCTGAATAACAAATGTCACAACTGCCTGTCGGTATCTCCGCGACGGCACACGGTCCGTTTGAATGGACCCATTAATGTAGACACGACACCCAATGTCCTGACACGAACGTAATGCACTCACAAGATTCCCATCCGTTGCGAATACTTCGGATTAGTCCTGATTTACCTAATTTTCAATTATCAAACGAGATCCTGTGAAAACGGTTTTCAACATTTATCTATTTCAGTTCATAAATAAGGTGTCATGCTCTCATACTCCGAACGAACGTCAACGAAGTGTGACCGAAGGTCGAACTAAAAACCACATGGTCGACTATTATGGGGATCAATATTTTAGTTTTAAAAATAAAGGCATATTTGCATGCAAAAAGTCAAACAGCCAACTGTGCATCAATTGTGCATAAAACCTAGTCGTTCTTTTTCCTTTTTTAACATTTGTCTTACTCACGGCTCTCTCAAATAGTAGTCTTTGTTACAATTATTCCTTTGGAGTAATTATTTCTTTGGATATGGAGTTAGACATATAAAATGACTGTTAGGTAGAAGTCGAAGACTTGTCAAGTTTGAAGGTGGTAGATCCTTGCGCGTGTTAGAAATGTGGAGGTTCCACCGCCATGTTACACGCCATATATATATGTACTGTTACAAACTCTGTCCTCAGAAGCCTACATTCAGATTAAGCCTACTATTCGCATGTCAAGTCCGTGATTAGGAAAGGTTCCGGTAACCGCTAGTAGCGCATGTCACGAGCGAGTCAGCCGGGGTCCAGTTCGTGTCAGAGTAAATCAGATGTTGGGAAGATAACGCCTTTGTTCGCCGCCAGGGGCGCTGGCGAGGGAATGCAGCCAACGGTGACTTCAATCACCTCTTGACAGCTAGCAACGATTACTAGTTTAAGTAGAACGAAGGACCGAAACATTACAATGAGTTTACGTAATACAAATAATAGTTTGGATGTAAAATTGTCTATTTAAGTGTATTCAATAAAATACACAGTCATGTGTGTTTATCAGTTATCTGGTCATCATACATATACACTGCCTAGTCTGGGGTCAGATGGCAGGGTGTGAATAATCCAAATTATTATACTCGCAATAGTTTACGCTACATAACCATTTCACTTTCAGCGCATAGGGCCTTTAGGCAGCCAGAAGCCTTGAACAAGGTCGCGACGATGTGGGAAATAGCAATTTATTCGCCACCCGGCCAAGATGAATCGCTCGCCGATAACATTTTGGCGCGAGTTGTTTACGCAGCGATATAAATTTACTTTAATAATGGGATACAGCGCGACTGACATTTTCATTAACGGGCAGCGGCCCCAGTGACTCATAAATGTCTTATTCCAGATAGCTCCAATCTGGGTTATTTTAATACAGACGTGAGATTGCATCAGGCTGTAATAACGTTTTCGTTTTCTACACCGACCCATTAAGATTACAACGTCGGTTTTCATTTTGATTTTAACTGTCGATATCAGTCGACTTCCGACAGCATTCAGTTAATAATAATTAAATCGTATCACTTAATTAAATGCATATAAATACATTTTAGGTATCGTCTACGATAACGAAGTAATTAGGTTAATATGTTTAAATTTTGAATGAATTTCTAGTTCGTTCTTATATCAGGTGTATCTACTCTCAGGGTTCTAATTAAAGTGACGGGACGGATAAATCGAAGGAGGCAGATATGGAGCGTCACTAATCGTTGGTAGCAGTGACAAATGGGTGCGGGGCTCATAACTGATAGTCGACGGCACCCTTTGCGCCGCCGCCCTCGCGACGGTAAAGGTGCTAATCTCTCGTCATTAATCGAATTTGAATCTCAAAGACTCCATACTTTTATGCAATGTATATTGCATAAAAGTATGGAATCAGCGTCGTTGTGGAATACAGCAAACGAGCAAGCAGTCCACTAGTCACAGCCATTCGTGGATTGCCACCACTCAGTAAACAGTGAGATGGTTTTATTTTAATATTACTATTGTTTTATAATGGTATAATATTGTTCAGCAGAGCTACATCATATATATTATTATAAAATATTATTAACAGTTTAGTTCTTGCTCACCGAGAAGAAGCCCGGGTGTAGAGATAAGTCTCGAGGCCTGAACTCCCGCGCCCTTCGTACTATGTGTCCAGATGGTCATAGGATTTCCACGAGGAGGCTAGGGCGTTCCATCATTCATTGGTGGATTAATTCTGATGAATATCTCTGCTTTGGGCATTCTTTGATTCTGATCACATCTGTTAAATGAGGAAATATTTCGGTACAGTACGATGGTTTATGATATTAACTTTTCAATGTCATTAGTAGGTACTGCCCGTGAGAAGTTATTGACGTAATGTTCGAAATTCTAGTACTGTTAATCTAACAGTCACATTAACACCTGTTGGTAAACGCTTAAGTGTCAAAAATAAATCAATATACCGTCCGCGACACCGACACGCGATATAAACACTTGTCTAACATGTCCCAAGTGTCCTTACATCGAGTTGTCAACAATGTGCTCTGTTGCTATGCGACAAAAATAAATGTGCGGTCATAGACACGTTGTCATTCCTGAGAAGGACGAAATGATATATTCACTTGGTAGACACATATTTTATCTTTACCTTCCAAGAGATATAAAACTGATAGCAAGTTCTTTTACATCTTTTTTTTTATTTCAATGAAGTAGCAAACGAGCATGCAGTCCATCTGGTGGTAAGTGATCATTACCACACAGGAACATCAGTAACAAACTTCGAATAGGACTGTAATAAGGACCTGTTTATGTAAGTTATTAATGGGAATATTAGTTATTTAGTATTCGTTAGTAAAGGTACTATGGGATTTAGGACTGTTAGCGCAAGTTAGTCATGTATAAAGATAATCAAACTATAGGATACCCAAATACATTATGTTTCAGACTAATTAAATATATACATTTTTATAATACATTTTAAATCTGACATCCGCCATATATATCAAAATATCTCTTCTTTTTCGAAAAGACAAACAACTGCTAGCATTAGATTGGAATGGTCAATTCAAAAAGTATCTTCAGCCAGTATTTTTCAGTTGGTTGCCAACACATGTTGGTACTAGTAGGATAATAGTAATCCAGTTAGTAATTGTTAGTAGATAAATGTTAGTCCTATTCCTAGCTGGTCATTATGCGTTGCTGCTCCTTTTTTTTCCGCTGGCTTTTTTCTCCCGTCTAACTTTAGCCAAATGGGCGCTCAAAGCCGATGAATTCGCTATATATTATTATGTATCCTGACATTCATTAAGTGTGTGTAAATAACTTATATTGAAATATTTTTTTTTAATTTGAATTTGGACTGAGATAGTCGCCTCTTGTATAAGTGTGACCGACTACCAACTCCTTTTATGAAACACAGTTGCTATAATTATAAAATAGTAAATATGCACTTAAACACAATAACTTAACTTATGCAAACAAAAAACTATAAAAATAAATTTTCTTTTGGTCAACCTCAGGTACAATCAGGTTCAGATTTTTTTTTTTGGCAGATTAATAATGATTGCAGTATAAAATGGAGATAATGAACTGCTGTACTATATAAGTAATTAGTTCGCGTTAAAATTGTACTAAAAAAATTGAATTAAAATTAAATTAAAAAAATATAAAAAAATTCTCCAAAGTTAATGGTTTTACTGGTTTGCCAAAATATCTCCGTTTAATTTTGTAAAGATTCATTTTTTAAATATTATTATGCCTTTGCTTCAATTATATCTGTATTTTATGTAAGCCATCTGTTACTGTCGATAAAAAAAGGGATTTAAAATATATGTAGTTTTTTTTTAAAAAGACAGTTGTATCATTAGGATTGTATACCAGAACACGGACTAAATAAAGGTTTTAAGAGGCCAGATCGCGGCGTCAGGGCGCAGTAGACCTGTATTGATGTTATTCGTACAAAGATTTATTATTTCCATTCGCAATATTAATGTTGCTTCTTAAAGCTGCCGACGTTCGCTCTCTTTATGGATATTTTGGGGCAGTTCGCGGTACACGGAGGTGAAGGGAATTCATTGCGAAGAGATTTAGCTCCCGATGAAATTTCAAAGGCACATCTATCAAAAAGTCATCGGAATCCATCTTCTGCTGTCTCTTTAGTAATATGCCTATTATTAATACTTGGTGACGCATAACGTAAGATTAGACTTTCGTTTATGGGTCGAAAATAAGTTGCTGGATTAGTTAAAGTAAACTAAAGAAATACTTTTCGACAATAAATCGACGCGTAACCTTTTGTACTTTTCGACAATGAATATATATGGTTGTATAGGTGTACTAGTCGCAAGACAAAACTCGCACAGCTGCTTTTCTCGTGGACAACAGTGTACAATATACATATGTTTGCGCTGAAATGCACCAGGTGTCATTAGTTTAAAAGTGAATCCGAGTTTATAATTGGAAAATTGCAATTATTAATTTTGTAGTAATACAGAAAATAAATCTCAATCAAAACCAAATTTATGAAAATAAAAAGATGTCAGAGGTGAACAAAGGAACACCGACACCATTAAAAAGGATGAGACGAAGAGAAATAACATCTCAGCTCTCAACATATAAAATATTTTTTACAATTGGTTAACATAGTACAATTATTGCAACGGGTAATAAGTTGAATTTAGTCACAAAAGGGAATTTAGAATAATAAGAAAAAATAAAAATCTTCAGGAACAGCTTAGCACAGAAAGGGCCACTTAGTTAGAAGTATTCGCGGAAAGCAATATCTCGGAGAGGTTAAAGCTGAAGATTAATTTAATCCTCAATAAAAGCTCAGAAATTACTGACAATAACGAAAACAAACCGTGACTTTTAAAAATAAAGATAAGTTTCAGTAATTACTCTTTATCAATTTTTCGAGTTATATAGGAATGAGGGATCGTATATGTTATTAGGGATCAAATTAATGTTTATTCAAATTTCGTAAGTATAAGTACAAGAAAAAGAACATTGAAGACAATCCCTAGACGTTAGTTTGAATTTTACAATTAAGCCACCATAGTCAGAAAGAAAGATGACTGTTCTATGAAAGAACTCGTGCGTGGGTTGACGAGTTTGTTATGAAAACCTTTCTCGGGACCGGTCTATCAGCCATTTGTCAATGGCGGTAACGTCTGATTCGTTGATTGCTTTTTATCGATACTAAACAACTTTGCTTATCGATAAACTTGTCTCTTGGATTAGTCGGGTAATTAATTT
>DWOP01000259.1:0-10102 GCA_018251135.1 Cephise aelius
AGTCAGTCAGAAAGGTAAAGAAAAGGGGCCCGAAAATTGTATTGCCTGCAGGCCCATACAGGGTTAATCCGGCTCTGAATAGAGGGTGGCATTGCATAAAAAATAATTTAATATGGAATTACAAGGAATGAAAAAATGTTCCCTGTAAATAATCATGTAGAGTATCTGGGTAGGTCTTAAAAATATATCCAGGGTAAGAGGTGAATGAATTATGAGAATAGTAGGTAAAATTCGTAAACAAAGTCTCCTTAATACTTTTAAATTACAGGGTGGAAAATAAAAACCCCTTAAGGTAAATTGGTTTGACTATGCTGTTTTTAACGTACGGGACATTTATGTTGAGAGTTTAACAGGCACAGAAAGTACGTTTAATACGAACTTTTTTTTCTTCAACCGATAAAATTGACGTTTATCCCACCTACGGAACTCTTTCTTGTGCGTGATCCATCACGCTCTAGCTTTTTTTACCACAATCCAAAAAAGTTTTAGTGCTGCATAATTTTAAAGTGTTAATATATGTATTTCCAGAATTTTCGTATTATATTCAATTGAACGCGAATAAGAATCCTAGGCTGGTCCCATATATACATCGTGAAGATCTAATGGGTTTGTGAATTCTCTTTGTATATTTTTAATTTTTGTTCTACAGTACTGTCTGTTGATAAACAAGTCTTTTAACACAAAAAAAAATTGCCATGTTTAAATTAAAATGCATTACTCCTAGCGCTCTTAATCTAAAACTTGTGTAAAATATGTTACAAATCTGTACTAGCACAGTAAGGACACATTCACACTGCATTTCAAACTTGTATCTTAGATTAGGACATGATGATATTTAAAATAATTTATTAAAAATTCAATTTTCCCAACGATTTTTAAATTATTTTTTAACATTACTTTTTATTTAACTTTGTTCAATTCTATTTAGGAAATATAATTTTGTATAACTACTCGTTTCCAAGTCAAATTACGAAGTGCGAGTGTGACATAACATCCTTTCCGCGCATTTAGCCATCCATAGCAGACATCATACGAACCAAGACTTCTGAAAACATACATTATATTTAGATTTTAAAAAGAAATATCTTTCTACCTCCATTTTTTAAATATTCAAAAAAATTTTTTTTTGATACCATAAAGAAAAACAATAAAGTGGCAATTAATTAAAATTAAAACAAATTCTCTTTTATAAATAAACTGATAGGTCTTCCCAATATTCCTTTAAGGTTAGGCGGTCCAAAACTTTTGCAGTATGTCTGTCGTACAAATCAGAAGTCGCTCACAATATAAGGCCTGATTTACACAAGACTTCTCGAATATTACAAGCAAAATCAAAGTTATTACATTAAGCAATTATGTTCTTTTTATAGAGGTTTCTACACAGTGGGTTACTAAGAACATTTTTTTGCATGTATGTAATATATAAAGTCAAAAAGTGAACATTGCACACTGCACACATGCTTGAAATATGAATCAATGTGTATTGTGATATTTGATAACGTCACCAGCGGACGGAAAAACGGCACGATTGTAAAAGCATGCCGGCTCTGTGTATTCATCAATGTAAAATTAAGAAAACCGTTAGTTTATAATCTATCTTACGAGATTATAAACTTAGGTTCGCTTGTGTTAAGATAGAATGTAATTATTTAATATCAAAGATGTCCTCTACATACAAATAGGATTCGTTGCAAATACAAATGGTTTTGTTAGTACGTAATTTGTTCACATTTTGCAAATCTGGCGCGGATTATAATCTGACGGTTTTCACAATCTTTTGGTGATATATCTATACTCTCATGTCCATGTGCTAACTTTATGTAACAAAAACGAAAAAAGGCATTTTTAAAAATCACTCTTATATTCTTTATAGTGATTTCGTCTCTGTATTAATTAGTCCATAATAATATAGCACTTAAATCTTAAAACTGAATCCGAACACTACATATATAAATGCTACAGTACCCACTTTATATGATGAGTAGGTTCTTGTGTAAACCAGGCAAACGGTTGTATGTTTAATGTGTGTGTGAGGACAGCTATCCATGGTTGACGTTAACACCTGATTCCAATTCAGACGCAGGCGTTTCAGGTTCCTCATCATTATAGATATTTTCTGCCATCTGCCACACCTGTGAACGAATGAATTCGACGTGTGATGAGCAAGTAACATGAGTTACTAAGTTACGTTTTAAGTTACTAAGTATATCACCTATGTAGCGGCATGAGATAATCATGAAGATGTGAGAAAAAAGAAAGGGGTGCAAATACTAAAGATACTAGAAATCCTACGTATAATAATGACTTAGCACAAATGAAACATGAAAGTTCCATGTTTCTTTTATGCTAAGTCATTCAGGTGTTGAAATATTTGCAGATTCTACCGAGAAACTGATGTACTTGCTCGTGGCTTAACGAATTTTTTGCAACTTTAGCAAGTGTTTCAATTACGAGTATCTTGCTTTTTACTTTTCTCTCTTTCTACTATACTCATTCATTTCATCACTCGATGTTATCTGATTCATCACCTCCAAATCCCCTTGACAAAATTTGTATATGATCAACGATACTTTGATCTAATACCATTTTTCTCTTTGAACTGTTTCATCGAATATTTTCTCACTTTTTGGTGGTAACGTTGCTGATTCACAACATTACTAGTCTATGTCTATAGTAATAATATAATAAAGCTAAAGAGATTGTCTGTTTGAACGCGTTTATCTCTGGAACTAGTGGTAGGATTTTAAAAAACATTTTTGTATTTATGATAGCTACATTCATGAGGAAGGTTTTAAGCTATATAACATTACGGTACAACTCTTTAAATTAAATGGCCGGTGAAACCGCATGGCTCAGCTAGCATCTAATAACATTAAAAGATTTGAATTATGATGCCATCAGTATATATGTAAGTGATACACATAGGTAAGAGCAAATAACGTAAATAGCATTTTGAGTTATGGTTGTATTAACGGGATCTAATATTCATTGTACGCAACGTGCACTTGACAGGCATTTATTAATTACTTGATAAGGTCCCCATCAGACAGACTGCAAGATTACAGTGGTTATTAATATTAAGATTCGAGCAGAACACATGAACTCGACAAGTTTGTCAACATGTGTAGCTATAAATGTTGTAATTGATTGTACGCGGGGGTGGCCATGCATGGTCACAATTTTCATAAGAAGTTTCTTCCCAATTCGCTGGTTTGGTACTTTTAATTTTAGACACAATAACATACAGTCCAGTTTCTGTGAATTCATCCAGAGAACAAGAAAATATTTCAATCCTCTCTGCAATTTTATTTAATGTTGACGTGGAGGTGGAACTGCAGACGATCCACGCTTCATAGCATGCGACGACGTCACACAATCTGTATCTGATTGCGTGCAGTTCTAACTACGTCTGCATGCAGTCCATATCCCGACACTACACAGTTGAACGTGTGAACTGCAGCAAATATGTAGTCCATGTGATAGAGCCCTAACAGCATATAGTTTTGCTATTTTATAGAAACGAACAATGGGATTATTTTTACCCTGGTTCTGACGTGTTACGCGATTACATAAAAACTTTAAAGTACGCATGTACTCATTATGTGTCATTTACAAAAAAAAAAACATTAAGTAATTGATATCTCATATCAAACACTTTAACTCATATGAACGTTCACAAAATACTGAATTTAATAATTCTCATAAACAAAATTCCCCCAAATGTAAAGTACCTAACTATGCAATAATTTTAACTACATATTTGCAAGAAACAAGTTGTAACTGTAGCTTTTATATATGTTCATGAACATGAATAGATAAATAAATAATTAATATGTATTTTTTTAATCGTCCGGAAATAACATTAAAATCCGGAAAATTGATATTTTCGTAAATATTTTTCTTTGCATAAATTTAATTTGAAATGAAAATTATGGACACAAACGTTATTATGAAATTTAATACAAACCTGTGTTCGAGCACTCTCTTATCAAACCAAGTGCTATGCATGGTGGTGAGAGATTCAGCAAAACTGTCCAACTCAATTTCGCTTCTGTCGCTCTTAGTCAACGGCTTGTCGACACCTACTAATGTCTTATCTGGTATTTCTACGGTTTCATCATCATCTAAGAACATCACTACGGGTTTTCGCTTCGACGACGAGTTCGCGCGTGCGCGGATGTCTTGCGGACTTAGCGCGGGCACCAGAGGGTACGCACTTTCGAAAGCGTCTGGCATTGTTAAAAAAATATAAAGTGAAGTATCTTTAAAATAATTTCCGAGTAATTATTTTAATATACTTTATTGACGTCCAGCTGTTACGTTGGCCGCAAGAGTAATAAGTATCTATAACACTCGCAAAACAATTCGGTTCAGATTGACCCCACAAACAGATAACTCTGTGAGAGGTCATGCTTGAGTCTGATGCAAATACATTTAACTATCTCATTCTCGTGAAGTTCTCAGAGGTCTATGACCCGAATCAAAAGATAATTATGCCACATTAGGCAACAAATAAACATTAATTTGCTTTACTTTATAATAATCATTTCGTCAGGTGGTAAAGTTGGTGTGTAAATGTTGCCCAGTGGCTAAAAATTTTAGGTATAACACAAATGACATTTTTTTTGTAGTGTAATTTCAAAACATTCTAAAATTTTATTTCATTTTAAGGTATTTATTACTACTAGGTATTATTCACTTAATGAATGTCAAGATATTTATGCAGCGAATTCATCGGCTATCAGCGCCCGCTTGGCTAAGGTTAGTTCAGAAAAAAAGCCGGCGGAAAAACTCTCGGCAATTTTTTCATATAAATCTAGTACATTACTTGTTATACAGAATAGATTTAGAGAGATATGTTTATAACGATGGCTTACATATTGTAAATCCTATTATTTGTTTGCAAAAATATAGTAATATCTAAGCATTCATTCCCCATAAACTTCAAGTATGCCAAACTCCTCCATATGAAAAACATTGTAAGAACGCACCACTAGATGTCACTAGCGACCAAGTAATCAGCGATCACCAATGATTTTCGTCAGGGCTGATCTGCTGGTGACCTAGTGTACCTAACACACCAATTGAATGCAGTGGAGAGACATTGGCGATGACCCTAGATATTGCCAAGGTCTTTGACCGGGTTTGGCACAGGGCTCTTCTCACATGTCCATGGATGATGCTCAGGTATAATGCCCATTAATGATGGTGTACCACAGGGCAGTGAGTTATCTCCCACACTGTTTATCAGTAGCATTTATGGTTATGTAGATGTCAGCACGTGTTAGGCAGCAGATGTTAGAGAGGTGTTAGTCTCTCGTGGATAAAGCAGAAATTGACTTGTCTGAAATCTAGCACTCTCTGGAGAAGTCTCGGAATGGGATCAACTTAACCTCATTGAGTTCATCACGCTACAACTGTTTAAATTAAACAATGGGTAAATTCATGAAGCTTAACTAGTTGCTATATGGATTTGTTAAAAAAATCATGAATGACCAAAATTTGAACCTGGATTTTCAGTTCTCATGCTGACATGTGATGAATATCATAGAGCTATCAGTGTTCAACTACTAAAAAAAATTAATTGTTTACTTCTAAGGTCACATAAAAGGTCAACACCCAATATACTCCACATAAAATACACACAAGACAGACATATGAGTACAACAGGTCATAACTATATTTATTATGAAACAGTATAATATAAATATTGTATAGAAGTTTCTTGTTGCATCTAAATAGTTAGATGACATATTTGAAATTTAGTATTAATAGTCCTACTTTATTTAAATTAATATTGATGGATAAATTCAAGCATAATTCTGATTTTTACAATCTTGGCAAATGGTAAATGATTTTTTGTAAAAAACACATTGCAATTTGATGTTTTTTTTCTCATATTTCGACAAAATATGAAATTATTCCATAAATAATTTGAGTCCAATAATATATGCTCATCAATTTAAGAATAAGCAGTAGAAGTATCTAAAAGTGTATCAGCATTAATTAAATATTTATTATTAATAAGTATCAAAGATTTTGATTATCTTGCATAGTGACTAGTTCAGAAACAAATAAAAGATGATGATATCAAGATATGAATTACCTACCGCTTTACTTAAACAATTTTATCTTACCTGTGTTCGGCCCGCCGGTAATACTTCTTTGATAACACATTATTTTCTTGTGTAATCAGACACTCTTTATTCTTGCATCCGTCCATTTTTTTATTACTTTCTTTGGTAGCGTATAGGCAAGAACAGGGCCACAATTTAGAAAATCTTTGGCTATTTTGATATCTTATAAATATGGGGAGTCGAATAAACATACACTATTCAATTTTTATTACCACGCATGTCTGCAATAAATTAAATTTCAACATTATTTTTTTCTCTTTATAATAAAAATAAATGATAGTTTTAATTCACATAACTATTTCGTTCACGTAAATCAGGATTCAGGTAATCATATGGTTTCAATAGTGCGAACTGCAAACAGTCTAAAATCGGCAATATAGTTTAAACTAAATCTAATTTTAGCTTAAGATGACTCACTGCCGATTCGATTTTTTTAATACATAACTTACCATAATATTTACAGGACTATCATCAAAATATATAAATAGGACAATATTCTTATAGAAACAATATGATTCGAGGACGTGCTCACGTTATTTTATCCCCGTTACGTTGCTAGAGCGACAACGAAACGAATACAAATCGAACGGACAAATTCGATCTCTTGACAGTATGACATTGACAGTGACAATTGATGTTCCATATTTTTTCTAATATAAGTCCGACTTAAGGTCTTTGTAATAGAATGCCGATATTTCTAGTATCTGTGATGCTGACGCTATAGGCTTGAAGCCGCGTACCAACACCTCAAACACCTTCAAATATTTACTTCAAATTTATTTGCGTTTTTATTAAGGCACTTAGCAAACTGATTCAAACCTTAATTTCACAGAGTAACTTGAATATAAGAAGAATTGATTTCGCAAATTTTATGTGAACAAGAAATCTATCATAGTTTGATCATATCGTAGTAGATTGATCTTGCAAAGTAATCTTTGAATATCTCTAAAATTTTCTGGTTCGTTGCTTTGAATTTGCGAATGTTTAAACTTAAATTTTGCACACAATGTGGGGTTAATCTTTTAAACGAATTTATGCACTGTATAATAACCTATAATGTTAATTAATTTATTAAATATAGGTCAATTAATTTATAAGGTCAATGAATGTTATAAATTAATAAACATTATAAATTATTACAAAACTTGAAAACTGGTAAATTCAAACGGCTTGGCCTGATGCATTATTTGTCGTTGTTACTGTTTAGTCCAGAAAATCTAAAACTTCTCTATGTCAAATTATTGTCAAATTCTGACGTTTGATGTAGAATTGTATTTCGTTTTCGGTGATTTTTAATTTTTATTTTAAATGTAGCTTTTAAGAAGTTTACTAATCGCTACTCTCGTGTTACAAATAATATCTGTATGTAAATTTTTGCTAGGAAGTAAATTACATACCTGTAGTGCCTCATGGCTTACACAGAAAAAGTTGGGCTCAATAGCACCGCTCTTTCGATTTTGTTGTACGAGTGTATTAATTCTGGGAGCAGTCAGGTAAAGTTACTCGATGTTAATATAAACATATCTGTAACCCAATGATTACGAAGTAAAAAACAATCAAAATAAAGTAATGAATGCAATATTTTTTTTATTTCAGGAAGGATTTCTCATCGGCAATGTTACTTCCGAAATAAGTAACCACATATCTGACTCACATAATGACACTGCTCGATTAGATACTAAAATTATTGTAAAGAATATACTACCCTTACCATCAGTGTCAATGTTTTACTTATCAACGGGCAGGATAAAAGAAGATGTTTTATCAGACTTGTTGGGAAGTAATGCAAGCGAAGTGGTTGGCTGGTATAAGTATAGAAAGAACAGTTGTTTAAAGCCCACATTCCGGGATAAGTTAATATCGAGAGGGCTTCAAAAATATTTTGAGAAGTATCATGGGAAAAAGCAATTTGTTGCTTGCAATTTGACAGACAAAGCTTCTTCAGGTGGGGCAACCCATACTCTATCTTACAGATTTGGGAAAATCAACTGCTTTGATATGTACGAACATCTCGAAGATGTAACTGCAAATCTTGGAGAGAAACTCTCAGGCTACAAAAGATTGTGTGTGCTACCAGAAGACAGTGTATATCAGAAAGTTATTATAGAGAGTAATATCCAAAATAATACTACTAACGATGCTATATTGCGCATCCAAGATGTGATTAATGTTAAACTGCAGCAACAAGCAAAAATTGCAGCAAAAAACGAGAGCACAATTCGTGAATTAGAGGCTGAGATTAAGCAGATGAGTGCAATTCTAGCTGACAAGCAAGCTACTGACTTACAGCTGGCTAACGATGAATTGATTGAGGAAAAATTTGTTAACCGAGACAGAGAAATGGCTGAAGCTTGTGTTGCAGCAATGAAAACACCACCAACTGTTGATATATTAAATGTTCCAAATATTTTACTTAATAGCAACAGTATATCAGATGGTGAAAATTCTGTGGTGGATGTACAAAGCAGTGTGCCAGATAGGACCCCTAGTCCTATTTTACCGTCCACAAGTACTGGCAAGCAGACAACTCGTAATTGTACAAACATTATTAAAAAGAGTAATGAAACACCCTCAACAAGCACAACTGTGAGTTATTAATTAATAATAAATGCTTTCACACTCTTAGCTCTGCACTAGGATTCTGTGTCATGGATTTCATGGATATGCACAAAGACAATTGCACGAGCACCATTTGTTAGATCCTTTGCGCCCACATGGCAGAGTCATCAACATGCTGGTCTAACACTCAGAAGGTCCCGGGTTATATTCCCCGCCAGTCAGAAATTTTAATGATGAATTTATATTATGTTCTGGGTCTGGGCGATTATACTATTATCTTTGTGTGTGTCCATGGCACCCACGACACAGATTTCAGTGTGGGATTATGAGTATGAAAGTGTTTTTCATTTCATTTTCATTTACTCATAATACATCTATAAACCTCTATGCAAAAATTTTCAAATAAACGGCAGCACCTATTGTATCTCTATTGTGTGATTGTTCTGTAGAAATATTTTCAGTTGCCCAGATTAAGTGGGAATAAAAGAACTTATTACTAAGGTTATATGAAAAAAAAAAATGTTAGTTCTTGTGATGTTCCTGATACAAATTGATCTATTTGTTTAGAATGTCTATTAATACAGTCTATCTGGTATTTAAAGTGGCTTTGTCAATTGAACACAGATTATCGCCAGACCACACAATAACATATTTTTCTTCATATTTTTAAACTTTTTTTTTATTTCCAGAATTGTGCTGATGACCTAATTACGTTTGATGTGGAGAAACCCATTGCTGTCAATGACAATGTAAAGATTGACAGCTCACCGGAATACTAAAAAGTGCCTTTTTATTTTAATCAATAAGTTACCATGTACTGACATAATTATATTAACGACTGTTTTTTTTCCGTTATTTTTTGTATTTTTCGTGTGAATGAAGTTGCCCACATACTTGTAGTCTGTCGATGAAATGACGACTACTTGCTTTAATCAGTTCAAATCATTTTTATTTATAGTTGAATTACTTTTCAAATACCTAACTGATATGTTGTTATGTTCAAATTATATTCTTGTTGCAGCCTGCTGTTGTGGTACACAGTGGGCATTGCTGTCGAGCAAAAGTAGGTGGGATTTATGTATTTTCAAATTGTGAACAACCTAAAAAGGGTCTGTCACAAAGTCTTACATAAAATTAATTATATTTGAAATTTGGTGAATTTAATATTGTACTACTCTATGCAAATGTCACAAGTAATATAATATTGTAAATATTTGCAATCTCCCGATTGGTAAAGAAATTCTGTTAGTTTATTGTATATCACTTTTCTACATAAAAATATTGGTTAAAAAATTTTACATTACAAAAGTATGTTTAGTTGTCAACTGATTTTTGCAATGCTGACATAATGAAATTCGTTAACAGTTATGATAATACTGGATGTGAAAAACTAAATATATCAGTAA
>DWOP01000260.1:0-10097 GCA_018251135.1 Cephise aelius
ACAGTTTGCTATAAAACAACTGCTACGCGGCGGACATGGGTGTGGCGGTGGTACCGCCCCGACGAACCGGATACAGGTTCTACCACCTCGTAGAGATTAGTGCGTTCAAACAAATAAACAAACTCTTTAGCTTTATTATATTAGTATAGATAGAGACAGTAATGTATGGTCATCAAAATTGAGAAGATGAGACAAAAATCATAGTGACAATTGATTTATTTCTATTTGGTATGCAGTTCTATCACTCTTCACCAAATTTTGGTCCACTTCATCACTGACTAATGCTAATCGGCTGAGAAATCTCAAAGAAATCGGCATACATACTCACATGAAAAAAATATAGACCAATCAATTTCAATAGGCAATAGTGTAATGATGGACCCGGATGCTGGCCATAGCAACTCTTTAACTAAACAAGTCCTGTCGTGTTTGAGCTCGTTAGATTTGTCTTGATAGTGTAACAGTTCCCGTAATTGGTATCTAAGATTTTTGATAATAGAAACGGGAGGCGAAGGAATATCACCTTCTCAGTCTAATGACTCTCGGCCAAGTTCCACTATACGTATATCGATGAAACATACATTTGATAATACTACATTGTAATACGAAAACAACGATATATATATCATCGCCATGTGTCGAGTGAACTCTCCAAAAAACGTACGACTTGGCGATCTACTGTGTATGAATCTGACATGGTTTTTTAACAACTTTTTCCTTGTAAACAACTCGATCGAGTAGGTACCTACTCTATGATCATTTTCTGAAAATAATAAGCTTTAAATAATAAATTATTTTATAAGCTAAATTAAGCCAAAAGTAATTTAAAAGAATTTTGCTAAAATGCATTGATTTACCGGGCAACCAAATTTTACGTAAGTTAGATTGAATACGGGTGGGATTCCTATCATATAGAATTGTACGTGCATAGAAATAGCGCTTGTAGAGCTGCGCGGCTCGATCGATGGCAATGCGCGCAAAATTGCAGGTTAAGTTTATGTAGCGCATTCCTGATCTTTATTCAATATCAGCCTTCAGTTCGCAGATTTTTACCTCACTAAGGCGAAGCAAAAAGAAGGGCTATGTGTTTCATCGTATGTATGTTCATTCGATCCTGCAGAAATCACATCTTTTTTATTAAATTACTTATCATAATTGACAAGTCGGGTATTGTTGAAAGCATTTTGATCATATGTGTGATTGATGGGTACAGGCTAACATTAAAAGAGGATGATATAAAGTCGTTGTTAAAAAAAAAAAATGGTTAATTATGTTGTGGTGGATGGGATGGGACAGTAATGGTTGAAGATGAAATATACATATATTGTTAGCTATGGTTCCCGGCATTGCTTGCATGCACTGGGTGGTGGTCCTCACTCACAGATAGATCAGATAGTCATGAAATTAAGCAAACTTGCCAAATTAAATTTGGCAGGAAAGTAGTTTATGAGTAGGAAACGTCAACTAAGGACGGATTTTATATCGCTAGTTTTTATGAAAGTCTTGGTTTTTGATATTTTTTATAGATTAAGTTGTTAGTCACTGATATGGTTCGCACTGCTGGGCATGGGAACATCTTGTTTTATACATTTTACAGTGTGATTTATCAGTAATCGGGTTTTTGAGCTTATTTTTTGGTATTCTTTGAATATGCTTGTTTTTGTGGGAGGGAAGCGTATAAATACTATATGTTGAATAGGTCCTCAAAAATCATATTAATAAATAACTTTTTATTCAATCAAATGAGTGCTTTGGATGTTGTTACTTTTGAATTATAAACTTCCTTTAAAACGCTTTCAGGTAAATTTGCTTCGTACGAGATCGCTCTAGTAGTTTTTGAGACGCATAATATTAGGGATGGTGTAGTATAAGGGTATATATAAAACTATAGTTAGACATACTAAGTGTGTGGAGTATCGACTATCGTTGAATAAATCTTCGATATATAGTGATATGAATTTTACAGGTGGAATATAATAATATAGATACCAAAACTGATACTGAACTAGTTCCTCAGTTAGAAAATGTACTTGATAGCAAGGTGGAAGGCAAAGTTGGGTCAAGCTAGGGGTAGCAGTAGGACTGTCAAGGCCGTTCGTCCGGTTTTGAAAGACTGTATGGCTGGCGCAAACCTTCCGGTACTGGTACAGGTGTTTTCTAGACACGTACTTGCATGCTTTTGAAAGTACCCGTGTCGAATAGTCGGAAAAGACCAACCGATGCCACCGTTTTCAATTTGTAAAGAATTGAAAAAAAAAAATAAGTAGAGTTTTATAAAAAATAATAAATTGTAGAGGTAAAATACTAACGACGGTAAAATACGACGTAACTCTCCTTTAGAACATTTTGTAGAAGTAAGTGGTTTATACTTTTATTATGCTTAGTACCTACACGTAGCCTTAATAAAGCCGGCGTGCATTGACGACCTCTTTCATGTTACACCTGTTTTTTAGCCGACATTAATACTTTACTTTTCGTCAGGTGGCCCGTTTGCTTTTCCGTTAGATTGTTAAAAAAATATATGTATATATTGTGTTTAATAAAATGTGCCTAATTGACACATGTACAATTAGAATTACATCTAATAACCTTAAGTAATCTTTTGTAATATGTAAGATTGATTCTAGGGCAATATGCCGTTATCTGCGGAGTGCGCGTAATCAGAGAGGTGTGGAATATACCGCGAATTGGAAAAGAAAGCGGTTCAGTGACAGCGCCGTCTGGCAGACGGTGACTCCTACAAGTCACTGACTTGCAGCTATAAATACCTTATTCTTTGCAGTAATTTGTAGAGCTCAATAGTCAGGCTATTTACAAACACGGTGACAATTTATTGACGGATGAAGTCCTGTGCATGTTAATGAGAATTAATTATAATTTAAGTGTGTCGCTCATTGTCGAGCGTATCATTTAATATATAGGTACAAAGTAACTGCTCTCTAGTTTCTCTGTATATTAATAGACTGTGGCCTAATTTTTTATTTAGAATTTTAGACAATATGTATAAATAATTCTGAATAGAACAAACTCTATCTGAAAACAATCGCAGAATAGATACGTACATTTTTACCCCTGAGAACCATAGATCCAGGCAGAACGTGTTTATCATAAATAGGAATAAGGACGTAGTTCAACCACATACAGCCTTAGATAAACCTGACTAGCATGTTTTAATTTTAGCAGAATAGCATATTTCAGGAAGGAGAAATAATTTTATTTCTTCTATAAAAATATGAAACACCTTCAAATAAAATACATATCTAAAAACGCTCGTTTAGTTACTCATGCAATTAACAAGTTGCTAATTTATTATCAGACCTGTCTATTCTTCAATTTAATTGGAAACGATAAGATTGAAACCTGTCAGCGTCGAGGCTGGCGCCTGCGAGGTGCTTGGGAAACACTGTTGGCAAGTGACCTACTAATCTTCAAACATATACCTAAGTATATATTAATTTACAGTTATTTTTAGATATATTATGTTTTTTTGGAAAATATAAATTAGAGCATCAAAATGTCCGCTATTTATGCTTTTAGTATGTACAGCAGATTTACAACTAAATACAATCTTTTTCTTAGTCTGTTATATCCATTGTTGGATGTAAGTTTCCTCCTCTTCGCGCTATCTTCTTCGACGTCGCGCTTTTGTATCTACTTTTGCTTCGCGACTTTTGTGAGATCATAGACCCATCTCGCGATTTGATGATCTCATTTCCACTCATTTCCACTCAAGAACCCTTAGACTGTACCTTTTACTTGATCTTGGGCTTAAGTGATCAGCCCATCGCCACTGACGTGAACTATGTTGTAATTTTGATCTCATTATTATCTCGGTGTTCCTTAAAATATTTAGTGCACTTCATGAACGTTCAAGTTTCAGTTGTATATCGACACTATGACCGGGAATACATATTGGTAAGTGTAAATAATTGGTATAGATAGATGCACTCATAGATTTTCTCTGCCACTTGGAATAAGTGTCTGTATTAAAGTTTTCTGTCTAACCCATATTTAGTGTATATATCTGTGCGAACTATGCGATGGTACATATAAATAGGCTGCACTGAAAACCAGTTGTACAGTTTCATTGTAGCGAAGATGAGTGAAGACCATTTTGTTAGGTTCTAACGACAATGGTAAATTTTAATTGTACAATTTTTGTCTGTGAATAAATATGTCTTTGGTTCTTTGTACCTAATCTTTTAGAAGGCATGAAATTTCTATTTTTTATATTTCAAAGTCATTAAACAGGTGAACAAAACATGCCAACAATTTAATATTTCAGAATAGAACTGAAGGTCAGTTAAGCTTTATGAATTTAATTTAAACTGTTATCATTTCGGCGACTGTCCTAATTCTGTTGCGGTGGTAAATTAGGCTAACAATAATCTATTTAGAGAACAGAGACTAAAATGAATTTGATTGATATTCATAATCAGGAACGTGACAAGGCCAGATATCGACATTTGTTTTGTTCAGCTATTAGACTCTAATAAACAACGCCTCATTAAAGGCGACTAAATGATAGAAATAGCTCTTGGGAGCCGCCCTCGCCGCCCTCTGACACATTACTGTACCTACAAGATTGCAGCTTTGTGTTTTCCTTTTTGATTTATCTAAGGCGTTTGTCTAGTTGGACTTGGTATACTTAGATGACTTATTAATTAATAGACCTTTATTTAAATCTTAATTATTCTCTCCATTTTGTGTAGTATAACGTTACAGACCTAAGAGAATCGATCCTGTGTGGATTCCTTCTGCACGTTCCCACAACAATAGTCTTAAAAGTGATTAAAGCTATAATTTTTAGCCATGAAGGTTGCGTTATTGTATATGTGTGGCAAATACACTAATATTTTAAATGTGTTATACCCTGTCGATGTTTGCCTATGGACTTTTAACCGGCGCATGTATTTCGACCAAATTGTAGCCCTAAGTTAGTTGTTAAGATCGAATGTTACATTTCATTCTGTAGTCGCTGTTTTATTACGAAAGGGAAATTTATGAAACGTTACGAAGAATTACTTTATGACAGCGAAATTAAGCTCAGACGTGGCAGTTTATGGGTTATTTTAACGGGAATTTGCATGTAGCTTAGGGCTCTGCGGTTCTATAAATCTATCCGGTTTATGTGTCGGTAGCTTCTTCCATGAGGATCTTCTATTCATAGTTTAGTTTTAAGCGGAATACTGAAACATTGTTTATTATCCATGAACTATAAATGAATATAGAGCTATAACGCACTTAGATCTTTATTACCCACTCGGCTACTTCAAAAGCAATTGCCTTACTTGATCCTGCGGCTGCTATAAATATGTTCCTTACGTTTATTTGTGGACTCAACTGAAGAAGGTACATATAAATAAATTGTGGGGTTTACAAGTTTCCTGGCGAGAGTGTGCGAGTAATCAGTACATTATTGTTTGGTATTCGTACGCAAGTTCAGTTGAATTGATGGTCTGTACCCTTAGTATGGGTTTTGACCTTCGAAGTACTTGGAATATTTCAATCAAAACATCGAACGATATCGAATATTTGGAATATCGAGCGCTCGGTCAATATTGTGAGTACTGTAAAATTTTAGTTCCTAAACTTGTCACTAGTAGCAATGTCTGTAGATGTATGGAGAAACGGTGCTGATTGTGTTGAGGTTGAAAATGTAATGTTAATACAACTCCCTCAGTATGAGTGAGAACGTGGAGTGTTGAGACTGTGAGGTTTGAGACCATCACGTACAAGACCTTCTTACAAAGACAAACGCAGTCAATGTTGATATATTGCAACTATCATATGCAGACAAAATCGAATTTCATATTATGCTATTGTGGTAGTAGATATAGGTATTACATGCCGTGCGTTAGTTAAACGGTGATATGGAATAACAACCGCTACCGACACTGTTACATTATTTGATACCACCAAGGACCAAGTAGAGTAGATAGACTCCTAATTGACAGTAGTTTATGATGCTGATAGGATTGCCAGCTTGTCATTGTATGCGAAGGTAAAGAAAAAGCTGTTCAGTTCAGGCTGCACTCTATATGGCTCGCCATATATAATAAGAATAATAATATTATTAGGTGTGGCTTCACATTCATTCTCTTTGTCTAATATAATAACATAAAGTGTATGTAGTGCATTAGGAGTTTATTCAGTTGTTTCATCTGCGGATGCTACAGTTAGCGCGAGTTGCGGTGCAGCAAACTCGTGGGCAGCACGGCAAGATGCAATAAAATATTCATCAATCATTTGTCATAGCGGCATCCTCCACGCTGAGAACGGTGTGAAGCAAAGCGTAATGAATGTGTTGTTTTTATTTCGTTCTATAACAATTCTTATATCACGGCTTATTATTAACGCGATGCATTGACGACTTGGTGACAGGAAAACCGCGTAACATAATATTCACATCGTTACTTAACTATTAATAAGTTTACCGACTTACCTATTCTGTGGGCAATCGGTGCAGGAAAGTCGCAAATAGTGAATTAAGTATAAACATGTTATTGTTGAATCAGAAAAGAATGATTTTGATTTTCCCCAGCTCGTAGTACGTTTTACATTTAGATACATATTGTTCTTGATTACTAGAATCTTTACTGACATGATAATTACAAATGGTACCTACAATTTGAACTTTTAGCAATTTGTATCAATTTGCCTGTCGCTCATGTGTTTCTTTTGGTAATTGTCTGTATAATCATTCTTAGTTTTGAAAAAGAAAGCTCTTCAGTGTAAATTCTGAATTAGAACTAAAGTCCATAATGTTTAATGGGATTGCATTTTGATAAACGTGTAAATGTGAATCTCAGTTTTATTCACACATATTATATTTGTCTTGTTATTAAATATTTGTAACCAACTCTTACATATTTGATAATTCAATTGTAATATGTACATAAATAATGCGATCCAATTAATCGCATTAATATATTGTCATCAATAACGAAGTCGAGTGCATTGGAGTACTTGCAATCGTACTTCAGTAAGGCACATGCGTAGTTACGTTCGCTACGTTATTGTCAACATTCGGATGCAATTGCACAAATGTAGGGACGTCGGAGGAGCGCAGCCCAAAGTTATAAATAGATGGAGACTGACGCTAGTCCGAGCTGTCGGTTAGACGCGGCGACCCGGTTAAGCTAATCCCTTGTCAGTGGTGGCTTGCCTATAAATCTTGCGGTCACGCAGGGCTCACATGTCTAATGTCTCGGTAAACAAACATATTTACCTATTGCCTTACAGTATTGGCTTACATGTGTGTGAAGGATATTCACACGCAATCTTTCCTTTTCGAACACTAAGGATGCCAAGTGCGTGTTATTTATAACTTTTGATCAGCCTTGTTATAGAACTTTGTTTGATTAGATTGATGAATATTCGAATAGTCTGTTCGAATGTTCGAAATAGAAATAGAACTAATACGAAAAGGAAACGTGGCAATAATAGAGTGGCAAATATGTAGGTATCTACCTATATAATTATATACCTATATAATTTACAAATAATGTATGTTGACTTATGCGAAAAAAGTGCCGAGAGCTCATTTCCGGTGGCTTTTCTTCCAGCTAAACTTAGCCAAAAGGGTACTCAAAGCCGATGAATTTGCTATATCTATCTTGACATTCATTAAGTGTATATATACCTTATAGGGAAATAATAATGAAATGATTTGATTTGACTTAATATTCGTTATAAAGTAATATACAAATAAATAGATAAACTATGAACAGGTTACTGGTAAGATTTAATGTGGTTGAAACCATAAAGAATAAAGAACAGCTGATTATACTTCTACTATTTTATAGGAACTGCAAGTATATAGGTATTTAATTTTCTTACAGTATATTAACAGCTGTAACAGTGGAGCTTTCAAATAATATATATGTAAATCTTCCTTTATTTGTTTGTACTTATCCGTAATAATGCAATCATTGTTGATTTGACTGACTACTGGCTTGAATTCAAGTGAACGAGTTTTGATGCGGTATGCATCTACCGTACCGGGTTTGTTTCCGACGGGACAGACATCTAAATGAAGGATTTAAATTCATTTCTAATCCTGGTTTATGACACAGCAAGAGTGTAGAGAGCTTCAAGTCTCTCGTTAATCATCATTTTAAAAGTGTCTAAGTCATAAAGCCACATTGGAGAATAGTAAATTTTCTTATAAAAAGAATAAATGTTTAGTCTTAATAATCAAATAGTAATAGCCAAGTGACTTTCTGTGATTATCGAATTTTCATTCGACATTCACATTAGATTGCTAGTAAAAAGAAACATATTCAATGTATAAATACCGGTGTGTGTTTTACGAAAACTCGTAAAACCTACCCGAAGATAGAAGTAGTCTTCGCGTCTTCGCTATTGTAGAAACTCTACATTGCAGATTTTTGTAAGTTTGTTCGTGTCACCGAACAGGGTATTGAATAGAATTTATTTTCACTATTTGTTGGCATTGCCTTTAACTAACTCTACAAGTGAGGTGGATATCACGATACAAATTGTATCACGACATGCGTTGCTCACATAAGAATGAAAGTAGGAAAACTTTGTGAATATTTCTTAGCATACAAGAAAGACCGTTCAGATTATTTCACAGTTATTCGAGCCCTACTGTGGCCTCTTGGTATAATGGTAACTGATCCTAGCTATTATGTCAGAGGTCGCAGGTTCGATTCCCACTCAGAACAAATATGTGTGTAACGAGCTCTATTCTTTTTCTGGGAGTAAATTTATTTAAGTATGTATTTAGAAATATTTATGTATCAGTTGTCTGGCCACCATAGTTACAAGCTCTGCCTAGTTTAGGATCAGATGCCCGAGTGCGAGTTGTCCTAAGATATTATTATTATATATTTTTGATATGCCTACTTTCATAGGCAATTTTTTTTATTAGATTAATATAAATAATTTGAGGGTCGCCTCATTAAAAAGTATGTTTACGAATTTAAATAGTCATAAAAACACTTGATAGATTCAAAACGAAATACGTGGGGCACACTCGTCAAATTGCACATACAGACACAAGTACATGACGAAACTATAACGGTTTCAATTTTTGTCATTTGGCTCAGAACCTAAAAAGATGATAGATGTAGGCAGTGGTGGAATGTAGGCGACGTCGCTGTCTTGGAGTCACATACAGATGATGGCAGCTTGCTGTGGCCACGGGATAGCCTTGAGAAGTCTGGGGATTGTTTTCCCCGAGATGAGCCAAGAAGGCGTTGCACAAGAGCTGTACCGGTGAGTTTCATTAGAGATCTCGGATCCTCTCACATGCGCCGGGTGGCTGCTAAGCCGGTTTTAATAGATAATAATCCTACATAACCCGTTCCCTCGAGGGATCGGGTATCTTAGGAAGATCTCCCCCGTCACCAAAAAATACAAGTGAGGCGCAGCAGTCGAATCAAAGAGGTAATGTGTCTATTTAGTTAGGCACGGTAGTAATCGCAATAGTGATTTTTGTCTTGGTTACAAATTCTACCTATTGCATGTGGACTTTGCTGATAATAAAATTTACACCCATAATTAAACGCACTCCCGAGGTGTCTAAGTAAGGACAAAGAAAAATAACACTAGCACCCAATAAAGTTTACAAGAGTTTACAATTAGCCATAAAGAATGAATGAAATTTAATAAAATCTGAAAGTGTGCAAGTCCCCGACACGACGACGCTTAGACCAAAATATTACTAGTCTTTTAAAATTTAGTGGATCAATACGTGCCTACTATTTTTTTGCTTTTTAAATGTTTTTTTTTATGAGTCGGGAGCTTTATTTTTTTTTTAATTTTTATTACTGCTTTTTGTAATAGTCAATATAAAAGTACCTAAATAATATTTCCGCGTTTATGTCAAAATGTAAACAAATAAATACCACTAATATTGATGATAAATCTAATCTCTACACGCGAAGTACATTTGACCTCAGGAAATCAGTAATTTTCCATTAAAATATCATATCTTACTTACCTCTGTATAGGTTATAGGTGGTAGTTACGATTACGTAAATATATCTTGTGTTCTATAGGAACTAAAAATAGATTAAAACATAGTTAAAATGTTTAAATTCTGGTTCTAAAATACATGTAAGGTA
>DWOP01000261.1:0-10095 GCA_018251135.1 Cephise aelius
AGAATTTTATATATTAGATTATTAGCATTAATGCACTTCTCCTACACGTAAACTATAAGCGTGTAAAATTCCATACACCTCCGTCAGCGTTATTTTCGTAAAAAGGGGTCCAAAGTTTTTGCTTCGCGTATTAATATATAGATTTAAATGTTTGCGGTACTCAACTAAGATCTATTGTCTTATTTTAAAACAAACAAGGCAATAAAATATGAAGCCCATGTAGAATATGATCTAACACGTAGTAACTACAGACATATAGAACATTTTTCTCCTATTGTGCTTAAAAAAAAAATTGGGCTAATATAATGAAATATATTTATTTGCGTATTATAGTAAACGTATTTTTTACCATAAAACACGGACAAGCGCCCCTATCGGTAGTTTGTAAACTATAGTTTTGTATAGAGGAATACGGTTACTATAAAAGTTTTCGTAGCCTTTTGATGTAAAACTCATACAAAAGATATAGTCCACAAACACTTTTTAACATTAACCTACTTATTGCAATTGTAAATAATAAAATTCTGAAACACTTCAATTCAAATATCTACCTATAATCTATGTACTAAATTAATTTATGTAGTTAGGTACCTATCTAGAAGGGTAACTTATACTTAGGTATAACATTAGCATTTTGTGAACAGATAATAAAACATAGAACAACAATTATATAACTACTTTTGCGACTGGCTAGTTCCGCGTGCAATTTAATACAGATAATTAATTCGAGTAGAAGTGACATGTCTTGTCTATGGTTCGTATTTTTTTACAGATACAGATAACTGTTTTTAAAGATATATACACTGCATCAATTACAAAAAACAAGAGCTTAATTAATTATTATAATTTAACAATTTCCTGCAGCAGTGTTTTCTCCGAAAGGGACTACACTCAGCAGCGCCGATTTTCGGTTTAGCCCCACTTTTACAGACTTATTGCAACTTTATGTCAATTAATGTTTACTATAATTATACGTACTGTAATATATTGTAATACATGACTTTATTTGATGCTACAAGTCAAGATATTTTGTACATATACCTAAAGGACTAATTACTAAAACTTAAATATACAAATATAAACATAATGATTACAACAATATTTTCTATATTTTATAAATTAAAGTTGAACAGTTTGTTTGTTTGAATGCGCTTATCTGTGAAGCTACTGATTGAATTTGAAAAAAATATGTATTCAATAGACACATTCACAATCACAACTCTAGAAATTAAAAGACGAGTAAAACCAAGGGACTTAAAATACAGAAAATTGCCATAGAACCCACGAAACATACTTCGGGCCAAAAATTAATACAAAAATCATAATAATTCGACTTTGATCAAAATGTCAGAGATAGGCACAAATTTAAATATTTTTCAACATACAAAATCGGTTCACCCAATCGAAAGTTCTAACATAAAAAAAATACATTCGAATTGCAAACTTCCTCCTTTTTGAAATCAGTTAAAAATAACATATTTGAATTATATTTGTATATTTAAGACGTTTAAACGAAATATTTAAGTCATTTCTATGTAATATTTATTCTGTGCGATGAACAAGAAAAGTCATCATCCAGCCAAGATGGCCGCCGTATTTTTTGTCTATCGCTAACGGCGAGCGAATGTTTTAAAACCAGTTTCTGCGTTTCATACACTTAACCTTGTCATTAGGCTCGACTCTATGTTCACAAAGCGTCTTATCAACTTTTATACTATATTCTATATCATACGTTAATGCTTACAAGTTAGAGTTGATTTTAAGATGACGTGGTTTTAAGATATGATATTTCGTGTTTGTAAAGATGGAATTTTCGTCACCACCGCACTCCCCTCCATAGATAGGTATGTGAAATGACATCGCGAGAAAGTGTGCTCTATTATTTATCATGCCTTATTCTTTATTTAAAAAATTTCTATGCGCGTTTTACGACGATTAGGGTTTAAAACTAGGTATGAATTATTTAAATGCAGTGATAGTCCAGTGGTTATGAAACCGGCCTCTAAAAAACGGGGGTCCGGGGTTCAAACCCCAGGCATGTACCTCTGATATTTCTGTATTGAATATGCTTGGTGGATAAATTTTCACAATTTTAATTTACTGTTATATTATTATGTTACAGTTAGATGCTTAATTTATACTTACATGATTGTTCTCATTCACATTATTAAAACTTCCTTGACCTTGTTCATACATATTGTTAGTTAAATTGACAGTCTTAGTCCCACAACGATTAGTAGATAAGGGTGGAGTGGAGTTATTGTTATTTGTATGGTTGTTTACTTCAAAAGAGTTTCGAGCAGAGTTCAAATTCCTATTTAAATTATTTCTGTTCTGATTTGGAGCCTGTAAGAAATAATTAGGATATTTATAAAGTAATGGCCCAATATCAAAAGGCCTATTTTAAAGCAACATTTTAGACAACAAGTTACTTACATTGAACTGCTGTGTCATATTTCCTGCAACGGCATTTGGAGTTGTAGGATTAACTATCATTACTGCAGCAGCAGCATGGTTTTGATGAGGATTCAAACCTTAAAAATTTAATAATTAATTATGAGTAATTGATGTGTAATGAATAATCATCATCATACCTATATCCGCCGTGTAGCAGTTGTTTTATAGTAAGCTGTGTTTCAGTTAGGAGGGTGTGCCAGTTTCATTCATCAAAACACATTCAATGATACCTCACTTGTCGAATATGATAAGTAGTTTTAGAAGGTCTGATGTTACAGATGAACATAATATACATACCGATCAAACACATAACCCCTCCCCTTTGCATCGTCGCATTTGGATAAAAAGTAGAAAGAGCTTATTTTAGGACCGTTGCTTAACTTAGTGCACATTATACGGAGTACACTTTCTGCATCAAGCCCGTAATAGTCCACTTAGCCATTGTTAGTTAGTCCATGGTTGTACAAAAAGACCCATACTCTACAGTCGGACACAAATAGGGTTACAACCATGTGAAAATAGAAAATTCAATTTTTTTTTTCAGGACTACCTTGCCTATCTCGATATAGTATATAAAATTTTGTGAAGTGCACATTTTGCAAAGTGCTCTTTTCACGAAATGCATATTTTGCAAAGTGCTCATTTTGCAATGTGCTCTTTCTGAGAAGTGCTTGTTTTGTGTCAGTGCACATTCTGCATCAAGCCCACAATTACTAATACATACTAACAGACCTAACTTACACTAACAGTCCTTACTCCCATAGATCCACTACTAATGAATAGTGACCAACTAATATTCTCATTGACACCTAATACCTAGTATCATTACCTAACAGTCCCACGGCAGTCCTATTCATGGTTGATAGCAAATGTCCATGGGCGGCAGTAACCACTTACCATCAGGGGAACTGCGGCTCGTTTGCTACTTCCACAAAATAAAAAAAAGGTGTTAAAGTATAATTTTTTAAATCCAAACTCTAATATACTTTAGTTTGATAAATTAATAAGGTGTATGAAACTGAACATTGGGTCATTTGACATTAATTAATTGAAATATATAAGACTTATTAAAAAAGAAAACAATACAATATAAGAACAATATTGTAGAATCATCTTTACAGAACAAGTACGGAGGCGTTGCGGCAGCGATCTCTCGCAGGCACACACACAAGGACACACACTTATTTACTAATCTTATGATTGTCTTGTAATAAAACATATATATCCCCATTGCTTGCTTAAAAAACATTTTTAATGTATATTCTAAGCTTCAAATTAGCTGACCCGGCGAACTTCGTACCGCCATATTTTATTTCTTGTCGCGACTGAATAGTCGAAAGTTCTGAAGTAACAAACAAAAAAAAAAAGTCAATTGAGAACCACGTTTTGTGAAGTCGTTTTAAAATCGGACATATAACATTTTTTACTAGGAGTACTGATCTGCTATTGAAAATTTCATTTCCGATTAGACAGATGTTTAGTTATAGTTGTGGGTCTGGGTGTTTGTGTACTTGACTGTGTCTATAGCACCCACATTACAGGAAATCATATTGTTCATGTTTTGAAAATGTTCCGTTCATGTATAAAACTGAAAATCGTATTTTGAATACGAATCTGTCAACATTCAGATGCAGCTACACCCAGTAATTCCCGTTCTTTGATTTTGAATTCTTTGAATTCATGTGGAGTCGAAAATATTTGTTTTTTAACATCGAACCATTTAAGTGCAACGCATATTTTAATACCGGTTGTTACCGTCAAATAGCAGTCTAAACCTTGTCGGAGTGTGAAACCCGCAGTGGAGCAGCGTGGTTGAGTATGCTCTAGCCCTTCGCCGGTTGTGGGAAACATCCGTACCCAGCTGCGACACAAAAGAAGGGTTGCAGCTAGCCAGTCAGCCTACAAACTTCAAATAGACAAAGAAATCTTTCATAGCTACTTCCTGAAGTATATAAACGTAAATATTCATAAACTTATCTAACATTATCTGTATCATCTGAATTATTAACAGTCTGTATTTATATACACACATTAAACACGTTCCATAAGAAAATATTCGCACACAAATAATAAGGATGATATCAAAAATCAAATACAAAACGTCGCGAGATTAAAAAGTGATATATTTTGTATAAGTCTGCGTCCTTGCGGCCCGCCCGCCCGCCGCGGCGACCAATGTTCCCACTGCTCTTAGACAGCCCACCGTCCACTGTACACCGCATACAACATCTCGCTAAACAATGACGAGTAAAAAATAAAAATATATAAACGATCTAAAAGCAGTGAAAACCTCTATTTCTTAAATCTTAGCCTTTCTACACGCAATGTTTTTATCATCTCACGTTTATATATTTCTATGTTAGATTAAACGCGGCGGCACTGTTTTGTTGTTTCGTAACTCATTGCCGACGGATGGCAGCGTATAATTACACAGGATTCGATAATTTGTTTAAATAAAACCTTTTGTTGCAAAAAAAAATAGCACTATTGCAGTACGTACAAAATACTTATTTCAAACGATATTTAATCATTTCACGAATACTATTTCCGAGTACCGTTCGAACCCAACGACGCGTCGACGACACGACAAATACGCACGTAACTACGCGATCGTCGCTCACGTCGTTGGATCTAAACGGAATCGTTGTTCGAACAGTGCCCCGCGCAGGCGATACGATATTATTTATTAATTTTATATTTCTATACCGATATATCTATATACGCTGAAAATATACACAACGCATAGTCCATAAGTCCACATCACTAGAGCTACATTCGAAGATTTATAATAAAAAAACCATTTTGTCACAACGTCCGTTCCCGTTGAGGTCATACCGAAGCACACTATAAATATACATTATACATATTGCAATGTCCACTTTATAACCGCCCGAGATCCGACAAGCGTCCGCGTAAGCCTTAATTAATTTAATAGTATACGACATATCATACATTTTACAAATTGCAATTTAGTTGAACATTGAACCGACTAAACGATACCCTCCTTAGACCTATACATATTCAATGCACTGAGTTATTGCTTCATACATACCCAATGTCATTCGAGAGTCACGGCAAGTGTTACACACCTGTTATTTTACGTACTATTAAAAATAATGCAAACACTTAAATGTCGTTGAGAATAAGTAATTCAACTGAATACAGAAAATTAGTTTTAATTTTATTTAAAAACAATAACTGTAGCGACACCAAACGAAAAAGACACTAATGTCACATATAACATATTAATTCATTTTAAGGCATTGAATGTGCGTAACAATTTTCGAACAGTATCTCAAAAAATTGATCCTATTTACATAAGCATACAGACTATTATTAAATCTATTTTATATCATTGTTTACAAACTAATCCGCCAGATACACGTGTATTATAAAGCCCTCAACTCGCCACGCTACAAATAACTACCGACAACAGTTTTAAAACGATTTTCATTAAATACCGTAGTCTGTAAAATTCTTGGTTATAGTATAAAAACATTTCGACGCATTATACATTTGCTTTACAACGATCCGAGTACAATATGAGCGAAAGCGAAGCTATGTACAGCCGCTTATATGAAAAATTGGCTACAACGTTATTTCTATTTCATAGTTACACCATCCTTGTGATGACTATGTCCACCAAGAAGAAGGTTCTAGGTTCGATCCCTGCTAAGCAGGTATTAGTTATGAATCTCATATGCCTTTATGTGTCCATCAATTGCAAATACATGAAGTCTTCAATGATATCTTAATTTCATAGTTACCATCAAGAAAGTTCTAGGTTCGATCCCTGCTAAGGTGGTAATAAATGTCTTATATGCCTTTATATGCCCATGATTTGCAAATATAAAAAGAAACAAATAAAAAATAGTTTATTGTTGAAACAATTATTTAATCTTGACTTGACTGGCATCTTGGTCTAATGGTTAATGATCCTGATTATTACGCTGGAGGCAGTGAGTTCGATTCTTATCCAGGGCAAATATTTGTGTAATGAGTCCAAATATTATTTCTGTGTCTGGGTGGAAAATTATCTATTTATGTATGTATTTAGTAACATATGTTTATCAGTGGTCTGGCCACCACAATACAGATTCTGCCTAGTTTGGAATCAGATGGCCGTGTGTATATACAGGGTGTGTATATATTGTTGCATTGCTTGATACCAATGTAATAATGTTTATTTCTATAGCAAGCCAGCTACAACTGTGCTATTGTCTGCTATCTAAAGTGGAGTTACCTCAGTACACAACACTTCCATGCTAAACGTCTTCTTGAATGGCACCATATTATTAGCATAACAATTGTTTTACATAAAATACACATCTATACTAATTTTGTTTGTTTGTTTGAACGCGCTAATCTCAGGAACTACTGGACCTATTTGAAAAATTATTTTAGTGTAAGATAGTTCATTTATCGAGGGAACATCACGCTAAGATGAATAGAAGAGGAGCTGCAATAAAATATATTGCAAAAACGGCAAAATCTAGTTTTCCTTGCGTTTTACGCGGGCGGAGCCGCGGGCGATTTCTAGTTATTTATACAAATAAAGTATCTAGATGTCTTAGGTATTGTAGCCATATTTAAACAAATAAGTATGTGTATCAATCAGAGGTTAGACCTGGAAATAACTAGGTATAAGATTATTTTCCAGTTTTAAGTAAGCACTGATAGCCCTGTGGTTAAGATCACGGGCTCTCGGGGGTCCGGGATTCAAGCCCTAGGGTACCTCTGAGTTTTCTTAAGTTATGCGGATTATTAAAAAAAATATCAGGTGCTTTAATGGTGAAGGAAACCATCGAGAGGAAACCCACATACCTGAGAATTATTTGAAAAAAAAGTTCACTAGGCTATATGAAGTCTGCCGCATCGCACTTGATTAGCGTGGTAGACTAAGGTGAAGTAGATCCTTTTCATTTTGAGAAGAAACCCATTCCCAGCAGTGGGCAATAAAGGGTTAATGGTATGGCGGTGGGGATGGTTTATATATTATAGGTTGAAATTACCGATTAATTTTCACTGAACATCACTAGAACACACCGATAACTGTTTATTTAATTTTTTTATTTATGTATGAATGTAGATTATATTATTATCAAGCACAATGGCACACAATGTTAAAAAAATCTTAAAAAAAAAAAACAAGCTTTTACCTACTACTTTGTCCGCATGATTGTAAAGATTTAAAATATTCATTTCAGAATTTTAAAATAGGCTAGAACACATATTTATTTTTAATCGTTAACTTTTTTTCAGCCCCCTAAAGATTTTATTTGAAAAATCCTTTCACATGCCTCGTCTACTTTGAAAAAAATTGGCATTCAAATCGGTCCACCCGTTTGAGTTCCACGAACCCACAGAAAATAGATACACACGTTTAACATATAACACCCCTCTTTTTTGACGGGGGTTAACAACCCCTGAGAAAAATTAAAACTTTCTTGGTCCAAGGGTTTCGACTGGGCATTTTAGTCAGTCAGCGAATGAGTCAGGCCCCTTTTTTATATATACAGATTGAGTCTTTTTGATCATTGACTATGTCCAAATTGGCATCGAATAGCGGTCGAATTATAAATTAGTTACACAACGGCCGTATCGGCTGATTACACGTACGACTAATTTAAAGCGAATATAGTTATAGTATAGTTTGTTAGCAGTCAGCGACGGTACAAAGCACTAGTGTCCAAGCAGGCATCGCTTAGTGGCTAAATCAGAACGCTTTATGGTCGGGTGTCGGCGTGACGTCCTCGCACTGCGGCACGGTACGACACTGCCGTGACGTCACTGCCACGTCACAGATGGCGTCACATGGCACTGAGGGTCGAGGTTACGTCACGACGGATGCCGGTCGCTCGATGCACGTGTAATCACGGATGGTATTAGCGTCGCATTGCGGTAACATCACAGCGAGTACGCACCGCGTTTGGGTTTCTCCGTCCACACTTCACACAGCAGTCGCTTGGCAGATGACATCACTGCGGGTACGCGCCATGTTATTTGCACTTTGTCCGCACACCACTTTAACAGATGGCGCTAATGTCGACACGGTGGCGTCACCGGTGTACACGCCGTGTCCACATTTTGTAACATAGCACTAATGTTGGTCCGCGTGACGTCACGATGGGTACGGTCGCCTTCGAAGACAGCGTGTTGCGCACGGCCTTATTTCACGTCAAAGATGGCGCTAGTGTTGACATGCGATGTTATAGCGGGCACGCGCAAAGTTCGACACGCACACACACTTCATATCACGGACGTTAGTGCCGGTCCGTGTGACGTCACTACGGATGCGCGCCGTACTTTCCACTCCGTCGTTCCTCGGTATCACTGCGGCGTGACGCCTCTACACATGTGAGGACACTTCACATCACGGACAACGTTGGTTACGTCACGACACGCCCGCGACACGCTCGGTACGCTCCATCCAGTCTACGCGTCGCGCTGGTCGCGCGGGTCGCGCTGGTCGCGGCGGTGCTTGCGGTGGCGGTGGCGGCGCTCGCGGCGGCGGTGGCGGCGCTCGCGGCGCGCGGGTCAGCGGCGCAGCAGCGCGGGCAGGTCGGCGAACGCGCACGCGCCGAGCGCCGCGCGCGCCATGCGCCGCAGCAGCTCGCGCGAGTGCGACACGCACGCCTCCACCGGCGAGATCCACTGCATGCCCTGAGACTCTGCGGAACGACGCTTATCTGTACTATATATCTGCGCCCCTAGTACGAAAGAGTACGAGTCCGATTATTGCCAAAATGACTTTTCGTGACATGTGTTGACGACCCGCGGGACCGAGTGAATTACCGTGCCGAACTGTTACGCAGAGAGCCGGGGGTTCAAATCCCTACCAGTCAGATATTTAAAAGGGGTTTCAACTTTATACTAAACAGTTTAAACAACCACTTGTGTTTAACAAAATATATATTCCCCACTTTAATTTTTATCTATGTAAAGATAATTGAAATCCGTTCACACTAAACGAATGATCTTTTTTTTTAAAGATTATGGTAATAAAAGTCATTTTCGTAATCGGAAAATCGGAAATCGGAAATCGGAAAAATCGGAAATGCACTCTTTTTCACTATGGGCGCAAATAAATATTTTATCGTTGTTGAACTGAGAGCAAGATGTGATTTAAGCAAAACAATAATTACTTTTATTAGTTGTTGTAAAAATACAAACGCTACAGATTGAGTTGTGACGCAAGTGACGAATCGAAAACTCGCGACATTACATTCTACAGAGCAATTTACAATAGAGTAATTTACTTCGTTAAAACAGAAACATTCAATTTGCATATAGATCCTACGAATGCAAGAGGGGCAAAAAAACGCATGCACACAACACTCATGCACCCAGCACTCAATCGGTCAACATTCACGCACTCAACACCACGCACGCAACATTCGCGCACTCTAAGCTCACGCACACAACATTCGCGCACTCTAAGCTCACGCACACAACATTCGCGCACTCTAAACTCACGCACACAACATTCGCGCACTCTAAACTCACGCACACAACATTCGCGCACTCTAAGCTCACGCACACAACATTCGCGCACTCTAAACTCACGCACACAACATTCGCGCACTCTAAACTCACGCACACAACATTCGCGCACTCTAAACTCACGCACACAACATT
>DWOP01000262.1:0-10093 GCA_018251135.1 Cephise aelius
CATTTTCGTAATCTGTTATGATTATGCAATGATAAATTTTAACGGATTACGGTCGAATTTCGACCGCAAATGGGTCACTAGTATAATTAAATAAACTAGTGCACAGTTATAATTACAGATTTAAGATCTGGCCAGTATAGTGTAAATATATAAGTCAGATTTTGCCAAAATAACTTTTTATGGCTGTCTAATCAGGTTTCAAGTTTATATTTTAAATCACATTATTATTTAACCACTCTAAGTTTCATATTTGGAAAGATATTTTAAATTAAATTACACTAGTTAAGAAATCTCGTAACTTTTGTTTTAAATTATGGTGTGATAAGTAGTTAAGGAAAAATCACACATACCCTTTTTCACTAAGGGCATAGATAGATATTTGTTTAGACTATTTGAGAATAATAAATAATAATTAACACTGTTTATATGAAACTTAACTTCAAATAAATGCAACCCACTGTCCATTAAAAATATGAGAAAAAGAAATAAAAAAATCTACCTGTTAATAAAGTTTTACAAATCCTTTGACCAGTTCTGTAAGCTCCAAATTAAATAAGCTTATCAATCGTCTATTGAAGTGAAACCATACAGTTCGAATTATATATGGGTATATACAAGATTATTAAGCAATAAAATGCCCTTCAATGCATCTGACAAAATGTGAAACATTGAAAACACATCCATTTTTTTTAAATAAATTGCACATAATTATCTTATCAGTTACTTACATATATTCTTTAAAATATTGTTGCTTTAGAAGCAATTATTAAATATTAACAACCAAAATCATCAATCAATATTTTATAAGAGAAGACCTACCTGAAATTTCAATTTCAATGTAATTATGGAGTTTATCACATATTACTATAAGTTCTGATGATTTGCACTGATATGAATACATAAGCGCAAAAGGACAGATTTAATAGCCTTTAAGAACTTTTACAACCGCTTCACGGGAGGCAGTTAATTACGTTACTGCAGGGTGCAGGACCGGCGCCCCACTTCTCACCCCCAGACATAAATAGTAGCTTAATGCAACAACCAGAAAATAGGTCACCAGAGGTGTGCCCGGCAGACAGAGACGGCCGCGCGAATACCGACACCCTGCATCACTGTCTAATAAGACCTCTGCAAATTTAATTACACCTGTATAAGACGTCCCGCTCGCGTAATAATTCAACGACAATCCCCAGTCACTTGCGTGGTAACGAGCATTATACATTCATAGAAAAACATTTCATCTTACTTTCTAACATTCGCAGTGGAACGAGAGAACCGACGACGAAACGCAGCCTCGACTCCCGAGTTCCCGACTTGTCAACCACCAGTTTCCGAGTCATTGATCTAATTTATCATACGATGCACCACCACTTTATCCCGCCTAACAACACTATATAACAATTACTGCAATTTTGTACTGCACAAATTTTAAGTTATACTTCCAATATAATGGCCTACGAATTGTTTTTTTACGCGACAATTCCTAAATTTTTATCACACCCCCTACTAAACCGCATATAGGGACTCATCGCCAATCGCCATATTTATTTACCTATAAAATGTTGCTATATCGTGCTAATTTTAATGTAGGTAATGCCATATGAAAAAACTAAAATTAAAAAAGTTGTAAAAGTAGGTGAGTAATCCTTATTTATTAGTTAATAGAATAGATAAAAATTATCAACTTATTCAATTAAATACAAATACTAATTATATGTGTGTACGTATTCTTCTAGTGAAAAGACATAGATAAATTCAGATAATGGTTGTAAAACCACTTTTCAATTTAAATTGATATCTTCTATCTAGGCTATTTTGTAAATTAATTATTAGAAACATATAATACATTCGATATTTACATAATGTATATAAAAGGCTATTTTGTATTAATTCGCTTAAATATCCCTAGCAAATCTTTTTATATGTGCCATGTGACATAAAAAGGATGAAAAATAAAAAAAAAACATGTAAATACACTCTACACACAGAATACCGATGTTATTTCGGTTAATTTTCTCGACCGTGATACTTACCATCCAGTTCATTTACAAGACCTCGACTCTATACATTATGCAATTATTTTATTTAAAGTTAAGGTAGGTTAGATTTCGGTAGTAAAATTATTGTCGTTAAAGGTAAGAATCGTACTAGTCTTATTTACAGAGATCAATTAAATTTTCATTCAATCTATAATTCGCTGTGTGGACAACACTAAGAAGAAAGGAAGAAATATCTCCATTCAATTATTTATCTGTGTACTGTTGTGTTTACGTTACGAGTTCTATACTTGTGTGTTCTAATCTCAGTTCATTCTCATTCTAGGTGTCATAAGGTGTCATTGTCAATATATTTTATCATAACAATAATTAGTAATGTGGATAAATTTGTTTTATTTATGATCAAATTGTTATGAAAACACAGTTGTAGGAGAGTCGATTCTGCTCTCAAAATGGAGACAACTCCATTGCTAGCGCGACCAAAAAAGAAATCCATATGGTCAAGGTAATAAAAAAGATGCGTTCAGACTTTTAACAATAGGTCCTTTGTAATCTTAATGTTTCCTTTTAGGATATCGTTCTCGAGGTTCCGTAAAAAGGAGCTCAGATCAAGGGTGATATGTTTAGGGCAACTGCCTGATGAGGAATACCCACCGAACTACGTCTGTAATCAGGTAAGACCCGATTATAAAAAAAATATATTTATGATCGTACGAACTTTAACCTTCAATTGTTTCGCAGATATTTGTGCATATTACGTATTGGTGCTTACTGGTACTGTAAAGTAGTAATCCAACAACAATATAACAATCCATTCAGCAACTAGCATTTTATTTTCATTTTTTTTTATATGTTTACACACACTAAGTTATACTATATGAAGATGTTTTTAGTTTGCAGAATAAAATTTTTAGTGCCTGTATTTTGCCAATAGCTTATGAACCTTTTTGAATAAATATTATTCTGAACTTGAGATTACTTTTTTCTTGTTGTTAAGAAAGTGATTCCGTGATCAGGCCTTGTGGTCTATTAGTTAGTGATCCTGACTATTACGCCGGAGGTCGTGGATTCGATCCCACCAGGACAAATATTTGTGTGATGAGCACTAGTATTTGTTTTGGGTCTAGGTGTGAATTTATCTAATTAAGTGTGTATTTAGAAATATATATGTATGGTTATCAACTGTCTGGTCATATAGGCTCGGCCTAGTTTGGGATCAGGTGGCCATGTGTGTTGCCCCCGATGTTATTAATATTATTATTATTGATACACTCCTTAAACATAATTATTCTATTCTAACAATATAATTTTTAAGAGTACATATTGAAACAATGTAATAAATAACGAACTTTTCCTTCAAAAATAACTGTTGTTTGTAAACAACATTGCAACATATACGGGTAAACATGATGGGGCCAATGACATAAGAACTTGATTTGTTTTGTCTAGTTTCTGTAGTAATATGTTATTATGTCAAATGATATTTATAAAAAAAATCCTTTGCCACTGAAAAAACTACATCTTACATTATTTAAAAATATCATCTAAGCTTTTGTAAGCCCTAACCTAACGAAGTCCTTGAAATTTTTGTACTCATGATATACCTATTTTTGATCTATCATCATCAACCCATTACTGTCCCACTGCTGGGCACGGGAGTTCTCTCAGAATGAGAAGGATCTAGGCCTCAGTCTACCACGCTGGCCAAGTGCGGATTGGTAGAGTTCACATACCTGTGAGAACTCTCAGGCATGCAGGTTTCCTCCCGATGTTTTTCTTCACCGTTAAAGCTAATGAAAATTAATTTATAATACAAACATAATTCAGAAATATCAGGGGTGCGTGCCTGAGGTTTGAATCGCGGGCTCCCGTTTTAGAGGCCGGTTTCATAACCAGTGGGCTATCATTGCTTTTGAAATGTTTGATCTATATGATAATATAAATATATTAAACGATAATAGAGATACGTCCATATTTTTTACCACAAGTATAAACAAACCAGATAGATACGTGTCGTTTTGTGATAGCATGTATGAGATAAGCTAATATAAACAATAAGGAAAAACCAATTAAAAATGATAAATCAAGTCACAATTTAATTTTTATCACTAAGAAAACAATGTGTACAAGACTTTAGTCATTAATACGCCCGGGATCTGACTGTATCAGTGTGTGAATATAGCAACAATGTTGCAGTCATGCAATGAAATCTGAATTACAAAAATATTCAACATAGTGTTGCCAATATACCATATTAAGAATATTTTAAATGTTATATACATAACTAGCTGACCCGGCGAACTTCAAACCGCCTCAGAATCAAAAAATGTTGTGTCATTGCTTTTCTATTATCTTATGTATGTATTATACAATACATATAAAACTTCCTCTTGAATCACTCTATATATTAAAAACCGCATCAAAATCCGTTGCATAGTTTTAAAGATTTAAGCATACATAGGGAGATAGGAACAGACAGAGAAAGCGACATTGTTTTATACTATATTAAGATATAGCAGTGTAATGTTCATAGAGAAACATTTAGTTCATTTGTTAGCCATGAAATTTTTATCAGCACAGGCCCGAATAGAACTTTCTATTAATACAGTTTATTTCTTTATGGTCCTTATAATTTTAAAAAAATATTAGACATAATTCAGTGTAAGAGATTGCTCTGTTGGGCCCGGTTTCCCCTACCCACATAGTAGTTTTATTTTGATAAAAATAATGTTGGAGCGTTGAAACGCAGTTCACGTTATCACGTAGGAAAATTAAAACAACGGAACTAATGCATCACACGTTAGATGACAGTAGTAGCACAAGCGAACCGGGGTGATGTGAGAACGAGTCACTATCGACGGCCATTGTTGCGTGAGAATGGTGCGGTGAACGCTCCCAGCGCCACCGCCTGCTACTCGTGATTTCTGATTGCCTAGTACTAGTTCTTACATCCATTTGAGATTATACAATTTTCTCCTCCGATGATGAATTTTTTTCCACACAAACTCAGTTTGCCACATAAACAAGATAAAGAACTATTTATATTTTACTTAGTTGTATCAAAACTCGTATTGAAAGAGGATTATGAGATATCCATTTTAAGAACAATCATAAAACTTTACGTTCTAAAGTTCTTTACGATACTATGCGTTCATAAATATTTTTATTATGTAAAAGCTAAGCTTATTCTTCGCACGTGTTTAGAACTTAAATGGAAATTTACTAACCGATATTGTACCTACCCATTGTCTCGTTTCTATAGGAAACAATAGTTTATTCAAGGCGCGACTTACAGCGGCGGGCGGGCCACGATTGGCCATACATACTACTGTCTTGTTTTAAATATTCTTCGGACAAATTGCCCTTAAAGCCTCCACACAATAGGCTTTTACAGGGATAGTAACAGGCAATGCATCATAATTTATCTTTCAAACCTTAACAGTAATTTGTCAGCAAAAATTATAATGACTTTCTACACAATACGTTTTTTTTACTAAATTTATAAATAGGTTTTCATTCTTAATAATTATTTCTTTGTATTAAAAGTAAGGATAAATATTATTTTATTATTATGTATTATTCGATTTTTTTTATATACAACTAATTTGTTAAATCCATTAATGTAAAAGACACCATGTAATTAAGAATCGATTGTGTGACGAATTGCGTTGATCTAATCGCATAATGATATGAAAGTACCTAACTAATTAGTAAACAGGCTACTTACTTCATTTTGCATAATGAATAAAGCATCCTTTTAAATAAAGATTAGACATAAACAGCTTTAACCACATATTGCTTATATATCGTTAAAGCTGTTCTTGTATCACATTAAATAAAAAAATATTTACCTATACAATATACAGAAACCATTTAGAATTGTTTTGTATGAATCATTTAGTAAATATTTTCCTTACATTACATTGTTTATTGTGCTGGCACGATGAGGATGTTAGTATTTACAGTTAGCGTCGATCCAATTTCATTAATTGCTTTAAGACGAAGAAATTTGAAACTGATAAGTTCTTCAAATAGCGTAACTTAGGCATATTAGGCGTAAACTTACTCTGAAGAGTGATAGAGTCGTTTGGCCCAGCAAATTTTCGGGCGATTCTCGACGGGCTGCTGACGGCGGACGGGAGCGCGGCAGGGTATTGTGCCGGACGCCGGCGAGTGAGCCCACCAGCATCATATCCTTAGGCGGCAGCAGCTCTCGGTCCCTCAGACCTTCAATCTTCTGCTTCTGTATAGCCGTCCCAGTTTTGTTGGCTCCATCGCTCGCCTCTTTACGCTTGTATCGAAACTTTATCATTTCACCGACTAGTCCGCATAGCTCGAACTGATTTCACGATTAGCTTAGCGAATTAAACGAATTCGCTTTGAATCCTCATTTTGATTCCACATACATGCTGGTCGTGATCGAAGACAATGGCTGCGCGCTAAATATACATATCACAATCAGTGTCCGCGAACAACGTATATGGCAATAAGTAAACTAACCACGTACAACTGAGAAACTTTTCATTAGAATTCTACTCGGACTTTAAGTTAGCTACGCTCAACTATGTTCGCCCAATTCACATTTTATTTAATAAGTACCGTCTATGTTATTTCATGTATACACAAAAAAAGTTTCGGCGGGAAGACACCAGTTGCGAAGTAAACGATCAGGTAAGAGCCGACGCGAGGGGCAGGTGTTTCAATAATTAACGCTATTAAACAACTGCCGCGTTACATCACTATCTAAGTTAAGCTCTATAGAGCCACCGAGTCACCGACGCGATTATCACAGCTAATAAAGTTTTAATAATTACGTAAGTTAATAGAGCTTTCGCGCTATGCGATCGTCTCTGAGCAGGCTTTCAAGTAGACTGACTTAAGACTGAAGGCAACGTGCGGGGGCGGGAAAGCCGAGCGCCTCTACCTTCCAGGTAGGTACTATTTATTTTTTGTAGTCTATTGTTAACGTAACTCACGTGGGTTCAACTCCATCTCTTTCTAACTAGGGGAACCAAATATCAAAGCCTCTCAATTTACTTCGAAGACGGGACGCTTTTTTTATATTTCAATAGTGTTAAGTTAAACTCAAAATCCACGAAGTTGGTGGATTTCTAGTTTAACTTGTAAATTGTACCAATACAATGGAACACGTGTTCAGGATGTGTTAGTTTTTGAAAATGATTTCAAAACTTTTAGCAGCAACCTTTGAGGTTGTATTAGCGTAACTTCGGAAGTTTTCAAGTATTTTAGTCATCAGTACTATACGTTTTTTAGTCAACACTACTATGCGTATTTATTTTGTTTCTATTATTTCTGGACGTAATACTTAGAATAAAAATTGTAAGACATCATGACACCTTCTAATTATTGTATCAATACGTGAAACAAAAACTTTGTATCCCTTTTTACGAACATTATCGGGAGTAAGGATTAGGAAGAAAAGCAGAAAGCTTTATTTTTATGTAATAATGCATTAGAAATATATTAAATTATAAAAAATATATTACACAAACTATCATACGTTTGATACACACAACAAAACATTGACATGATTGACAATGATGATTGACAAACTGATTGTTTTGGTTTATCAGTATAGGGACAGTATAAGGGAAAATTTCCTTGTGACAATGTTCAACTCGTAATAGCAATAAAACGGCTGCTGATGTTTTTGTAATCTGTTAAACAATTACATTCAGAGTTATGGTAAAATAGGATGGTACGTATACGCAATGATAGGGCATAAAATTTTAATAAATTATGATTGAATTTCGACCGCAACTAGATCACTAGTTAATATAAACACATGCAGTATTAATTATTCTGTACTTCTTACAATTAATTTATGGAGCAGTTGGAAATAGAAAAATATATTGAAAATAATTGGAAACGGGTAAATTAGTTCATCTAATACAAAACACACACCTACTCTACATAGTAAAAAATATTCTCATACAAACAGTGTATCCCAATGATTCATCAGTGGAATGTAAAGGGATGAATATACTCACTTTCTATATGAGTCAGAGGGTAAGTATGTCGATGTCGTAAAATTGTTAGTCCCTTGTCAGTTTTGATTAAGATGTCGAAACGTTGTTACACGTTACACTGACACTTCTGTTGGTGACATTATTCATAAGTGGTAAGATAAGGTAAGTGAACTATTTGTTTATTAATTAAGGGCCTCATTTCTCCAGTCACTAACTCACCGTGGGTTTGGTGCACAGAAACAGAATAGGTTTCTCCGCCCCTACGGTTTGTAATATGAATTTTAAGGGCTCAATAAAGCTTACAACAACTTGACCCGAACTGAATCGCTCGTATCAATAGCGGAGACTCAATTTCAGATCATAAAAACATCGCTAGTAATTGTATAATTTCTGACGGGTTTAAAAAAGTTATTGATGCATTTACAGTTCGTTTGTTCGAGTACATACGAGTAAAAGTTTTTAATGTCAGTCGAATAATAACATTATAACCCAACTTTGATTTAATTAAAGCTGTAAAATAGTTCTATATTAATTTTAAGCGTTCGAAAGGAAAACATTGGTGCATGGTAATATCATTGCAATTGGTGGAATCTATTAGCAACCCAACCAGAGGCAAAAAATTTTTCAACCTCCAGCTTGAAAGACAAATCAGTTAATAATAAATGCGCGAGTATCCTTTGTAACAAAAAGAAAGGTTTGTAATAGCTAAGAATAATTGTATTTTATGTATACGTATTTGTAGCTCGTAGTTCAGCTTCCTACACTTCTCCTCAATTTCAATTTTATCTATTCTAACTAAATCTCACGTTTCTGTGTGCTTACATACTTATGCAATTATCTGCAAATATGGCGACAATGTGTAATTTTGGGCTCTTATGTAAATATCATCATAGAAAATATCTAGTAAATATAAACCTAGGACTAGAATTAGTATTAATAGTAGATTTATAGTATAATGACAAGCGGAAACATGATGTTAACGTCATGTAGATCACTAAACATAGTGATAAGTTCTTCTGAGTCAGTGTTTCTTAAAGTGCCCGATGACGCCCCTTTGAAGCCGCTGGACCTTTCCATTGAGGTGGCAAAAGGCTTAAAAGAAATTGGGGGCGATGATGATATAGTGGTCGCTGGAGGCTTTTAGGGGCCACCCCCTACCCGCCCAACTCATGTATCCCCACGGATATATGAATTGGGTGGTTTTTCAGTCTAGGTTCTTTCAATATTTCTAAAATGTTACTGTATCGGAAATGAAATTACTGGAACTTGACCTAAATAAGCAATAACTTGGAACTACTCAAGACAAGAATGAACAAGCATCTTCTAGGCAAGCGCAGTGCATCTTAAACCGCATCTGACTTACTATCAAGTAAGATGGCGGACAAACGCAAGCTATTTAGGCTTGCGATTGGCCGCCATGTGAAGGCCGTTTAAAAGAGAGTAGAAAACATTGGTTAACCTTTTTTTAAAGAGAACTGAATTTGTAACTACAATAAAGTCATTTGGGAGCCGCTCCAAAATAATGTTTAAAGTGGGCAGTACGCTAAATAACTTTGAGAACCTACGTTCTAAGTCTCCATCGCATTGCGTGTATGTAAGTGGACTAACTGCGAATTATGCAAGCATTTTGGCAAGTGTCGGCCGCAAATGAATATAAGATATTTAATTAAAGTCTGCCTGTATATTTTAAGGTTTCGTGTTTTGAACCACTCACCTCTCACCAGTATTCAACAGTTAGCGTTACGAAGGTATTACAAAAAGGCTACGACCACTCTTAATATTGACCACTTGATTAAAAAAGATGTCCCTACTAATATTATAAATTTGAATCTGTGTTTATTTGTTAAGCCGTCACGCCCAAATTACTCAACAGATTATCGTGAAACTTTGTACACATATTATTAGAGATATTAGAAAGGACATAGGATTTGTAATAAGAAAATGTATTTAAAAAAATATCTCTGAATTAATTTTTAAATACTGAATCACATTGATTCAGTTCTATTGAAATGTATTGATATTTGATGTTTACTTAAAGGCTTCAACGCGAGTAAAGCCACGGGTAAAAGCTAGTATTGTTATAAATGGAATCCATCGATAAATAAT
>DWOP01000263.1:0-10088 GCA_018251135.1 Cephise aelius
ATGATTAAGTGCGCTTATAGTTAAGGAGTAGTATGGTATAACTCTGCATTTTCAGTTGAAAATGTAGAGTTATACCCCACTACTATAAGCGCGCTTAATCATAAAGGGCTATGTTTTACACATCAAATAAACAAGAATGAGCATTTGCCGGCGCCCGGGCGCCCGATGCCCGGACTAGTATATAAATCGTAGTTTTACGTGGGCGGACACAATTGTCGGTTCCTTCACACAGATGTACACGCCCGGCATGACGAGCAGCCCTCAGGGAAATCCTTATCGTGAGATTGTTTTCTTTACAAAAAAGAAAAAGAAATCTATTATTCTTTGTGCCTACTTGATAAACATCTTCTGATCCGCCTTTGATCATTGTTTGGGAAATAGAAACGATAGAGTCAAATACAAAGGCACAAAAATGACCGATGATATATGTTAAATGCATATTTGTTAGGTTTCCGTACGTTATAAAATAGATTTATATACCAGTTTTCTGACAGTTTGCCCGTCCGGCCATCTGCCACAACCTATTTTCTTTTTATCTACTGAATGAAAAGAGTTGAAATTTGGCAGTCGTACAGAATTATGTAACCCAATATTGGACTTAATAAACAAATCTTTATTTTAGAGGTAAATATTGAGGCTAAATAAAAAAGGCATTATTTTTATAATGATATTTTGCAGTAAAACCTAAACGAAAATCATAAATCTTTAATTTTTCACCTGAAACTGAATACGGCCGGGTCAACATGACGTGAATCCGAATCGGACTAGATAGAAAATCAAAAAAATTAAAATCAAAATATTGTATTCAAAGTAGATTCAATATAGCATTCCTTTTGAGCGTTGATAAGTTATATTTTTATTATTATATTTTATCAGCGCCACAATAAGTGGTTAATAAGCGTTAATATATGAAATAAGTGCAAAAATAACAAATAAATATTAACCGTCGATAACAAGGTAACCTTTTTTAAAATAAGAATTATATTTGTATTTTTATTATTGCTATTTGTAATTTAAAAATTCTTACATTTTTATTATGTACTTAATGAAAGTGTACCACTATAAATAAAAATAGCATAATGTGGTGTACACTTTTGGATTTTTAAATAATTTTGTTTACGATATAGAATCCCTAAAATGCAATCAAATATAAGTAAAATACATTTATAAGTCGCTGATTACATGATAATTACTAATTCGAACAGCAAGCATTTCAGTTCTGCAAGTAGTATATAAGTAATACGCACCAAAACCAACTCCATATATGCCGAGATGTAAATTAACATGTGCCATAAAACAAACGAAGCATAACCAACAAGTTACTAAATAAGAATCATACGCGCTCAAAGTAAACCAATTTACCTTTTCAAGCAGTTGAACGTTACGAAAAACATTAAGAATTAAATAAGTAAGAATTACAAATCTTTCTTTCTAGTTTCTTCAACATAAATATCCATTCGTCCTGTTAAAATTAATATCTCCAATCATAATATTTATTAATTTAATTAATATTAAAAAGCGGTCCGATCCGGCTTCGCACGGATTATTGTAGTTTTAGTTTTTCTTGTAATTAAAATAGCCTATATTAATCAGTGATAATGTAGCATGCAAATGGTGAAAGAATTTTTAAAATCGATTTTCCAATGAATGAGCCAACTCGTTACAAACATACAAATCTTTCCTCTTTATAATATTACTACAGAGTATAGATCATTTTCATTTAAATTAAGTTATTCAAATACGTTTGACCAACAGTAATTGTAGTTATTTGCAGTTAATATTAAATGACTAGCGAAATAGTTTTTATTGCCAGTCGTGCTCTAGATATGCGTTGTTTCTCGTAACTGTTACGAATTTTAAATATGTAATGCGAATAGACTCATGTCACCTGCGCTATAGATGAACCCATTGTTGTCATTCCAACGATGTAATTTGAGCTCTGTGCACTTGCGGCCAGAGCAGTCTACATTCGCGATCGAAGTCCATTTTACCTCGATATTTCCTCACTATATGGAGTTGTGGAGTAATGCGTTAATTAATATTGCATTTCATGTAAGCCTCAAGTACGAAGTAGCGAAGAATTTTAAACACAACGTTTCGAGAATTTCAACACACGAACGATTGAAAACTGTTTTCATAATAAAATCTATCACAAACGCGACAAACGTAACATTTTTTATTAAATAAATGACATTATTATACTACCTACACATTTTTAAAACGGTGATGTTATATAGTTACTTGATCTATTTGTGTCAAATAATTAATGTTAAAATATATAATACATTCAATATACAATATAATATATTCGTAATGTACGGCTTTACATCGATTTGATATTAAAATTTTATAAATCAACAGTCCCACGTTTTCCGAAAGCTCATTGCTCCACGTTTATTGTGGTCGTGAACCCAATCGATAAAGCCTCCGCCTGCGGCCCGCAGCTTAGAATTAAGATAAAGTTTTTCTTCTAATTCAATTCGTAGAACGTATATCTTTATCTCTACCACTTACAGTCGCCTCGTCATAGTTCACAATATTACGTCAAACGGAGGAATTCTCACGCATGAGATCCGACGGCACAAAAGTTGTTTGAAAGTGCCTTAGCACTTGACACGTAAATTTTATAAACTTTAGTTTAAGTATATATTCAATTAATAATTTCTCAACTATTTTAGAAGCATTTCAAAAAGAGTACATTTCAAAACGCCTACAATAAGTCTTAACACGCTAAAGATATAGTTATGAAGTTCCAGTGCCTACCTTTCCGCTTTCCTTTAATAGATGAATCGGTTCGTAACATAAAGTTTTGAGAGCAAAATGCATCTAACGAGCTCAAACTTGATAGGACTGCATTCGTCAGAATAGCGACCTTAAGGCCATCGTCTCCATAATCCGATCATCTCTATGGTGTTCTGATACTACCTGATCATCGGATTTATATTATATATATGCCTTTACCCATTTTTTAACTTGATCAGTTGATCGGAATTAAGTTAAGTTAAGTTAAGCTTCGATTATAAGATTTGATGGGTAGTCGACAGTAGTAAAGTAAATAAAAGTTTTTAAAAAGTCCTAATATTGTTATTTTACCTGATAATGCGATATGACAACAAATACGTTTTAAGAACATACAAATATTATTTCAACGCATAGGTATACCTAACAACATTTTCTATTATCTACAATACACAGGTTTTATTTATTGTTGTTTTTTTTTTTATTTCGTGAAGCAGTGATTAAGATTCCTGACTCTCACACGGGGGTACGGTCTTCAAACTCCAGGCACGCACCTCTGATTTTCGTGTGCGCGGTATAAATTATATATACCACGTGCTTTAACGACGAAAGAAAACATCGTGAGACAATCCACATACTGAGTCTATAAACAAATTAAAAAAGGAGTTGTCAAAGTTATATAAAGTCTACAAATCCGTATTTGGCCAGCGTGGTAGACTAAGGCATCCTTCGCATTCTAAATAGAGACTTGAGTCCAGCAGTGAGATGGTTAAGGATTAACTCTTTAAGGGTTATATCTCTATTGTAAAAAATATATCTTTTACGTATTACATTGTAAATCCTTAAAATCCATAAACAACTATTATATATAACTAAATTCTTAGGTCACGGACATCTAGCTAGCCCTGAAAATTTTAGTAAAATGTCTCATTTGTCACTGCATGTCAAGAGAGCGTTAACACGCGGTAAAACGGCGTCCAGTAACATTAGCTTCTGTACGTTAAAATATAAATATATACTATAGATAAACGTCTAACCTTGACAACGCATTAATGATTTATTTATCTAGTTTCTTTTTTTTGTAATTGCCAGTATGCCTTCTCGACATCACGACGCCAGATTTCTATTACTACGGATTTTGTCTAATGCCTTATGTCAAGCAGAACTGGTTTGAACTCTTGTCCATTTATATCACACTGAAGTAAATGTTTTAATGGTTTTGATACAATCCGTGTAATAATAATTTATGTAACTTTTATATTACTATAGAATCAAGTTACAAAGAAATTTTAGGAATGTGCTAAAGTGCTGATAGTGTTATCAAAACGAATGTATGTACGACATAGGTCTTAAGGTATCAGGTAACAACTAAAATATTTTTCCTTATTATATCTGATTAAAATCTACGATAACTATAATTGCATTTTATAACATCACATGTTTTAAAAACATATTAAAAACATCGCATTTACATTCAAAACTAATTATGTTTTTAAATAAATCGGGGATCGAAACTAGAACCCTGTGTATGCATCCGCGTGGTAAGCGCTGTTAAGCACAAAAACGATTTATTTTGTAAGTGTTTCCTGCAATCGTTTAAATAATCAAAGAGGGCCTTTAGTTATAACTATAAAATTGTTTAATTAATGCGACGTAAACAAGTCAATATTTCCTACTAATTGTTACAGAGAAGCACTCACCACGCATACAAATAAATTGAATGAGCGCTTACTGTATTTTCCAAATGTCATTCTTAAGGCCTGAATATAAACAAAGATTACCGTTGGGAAATTCTACAATTCTGAGTAAGAATTTTGATAAAATATTTTTTGTGTTTACAAAGTGGTAAATGGATGTGCATACGTGTGTCCTGCCACGGCATATATGGCGTATGAAACTTATGCTTAAACCTTCTCGAATAAAGATGCTGAATTGGTTTTAAGATTTTTTTATGGACATGAAGAGACCTTTTATGAGAGGTCGAGATTGCAGAGACATTTATTTCACCCTTAGTAGATAGAGTAGGACTGACGAATCACGGTGTTAATAAATTTTAACTAAATATGTTAAATCTACCTACCTATCTCAAATATAAACACTTTTTGATATAGGTAAAATGAACTCGAATTTATTTTACGAATTGGAATTTATGATTAAACAGGGATATAATATACAATAAATGATAATACAGTGAAAGAGTATGGTCTACGAAATCGCATCTCGGCGTAGAATCCTGTCATAGGCATAAGACTGCATAAAATATGACGTCAACTGTTTTAACCATTGCTGCCATCATTCATGACAGCGAATAAATTTTATTAAAAGATGTAATAACATCCGTTGGTAAAATTTTAGGCATTTCGACTCCAGATCAAACTAAGAATGGAACATTTTTGTTCGAAATTGTATTGTTATCATAATTTATCATGTTGTATACGGAAGAAGTGGATCTTGGGACTAGGTTCGTGATTAACTTCTTCCGTGCGCAGGGTCACAATCAGAGGTCACGGCGCGGTAAACGTGGATCTCACAGAGACTAGATTTCTAGCCGTGGCCTTTCCATTACACAAACACGTATTTAAAGTCTAGACTGCAACAATATTAATATTTATAAATAATAAAGCTTTTTCAAATTCACAAATTTTAATACAAATTGGTCAGTTAAGGAAAACTCATCTATCATAACGTGGTTATCATAGTTATCTCCAAATGAACCTACAATCTGTTGTATTTTGGTGTGTTTTCATCAGCGTTATTTTATGTGATTCATAAATGGGCCAAGGAAAGCTAGTAAGGCCATGGTCTTATTAGCTTTTACTCGCGACTTCGCTCGCGTTGAAGCCCTTAAATAAATATCAAAGATCATTATATTTTAATAAAATTGAATCAATGTGATTCAGTATTTAAAAATAACTACATAAATATTTTTTTAATAAAAGTATCGTATGTCCTTTCTAAAAGTGTTGGGATGAAAGAAAAAAACAAACGCACATTTACATTTATAATATTAGTAGGGATTTTGTTTAAGAAATGTTTAGTAAGTTGACTTTTTATTTAGTGAGTAGAATGATCTCGACGTGTACTCAAACAAATCTTTCAGCGTGGTCATTATGCAATAAAACTGTTTGATTAATCAATAGAGCAGAGTGGGTCCTGCCACTACGGCCTAACGACACACTTCCTCTGATGCTGGCTCTAACGCTGGTCCTTGCACTCTGAATTGCGATACCTATACTGTAGCATCAGTCTATAGAACCATCATTCTATTTATAGAGTATTTTTATTGATGAGCGTTAAAAGAAACTCGGTTTAAAATGAGAAATATATTACAATAGTTACTAGGTATCTCTGACTATTATTTATTTAAACGAAACACCTTTGATATATAGCGGTAGTGTAATTGACGTTCAGAAATAATTTTGTATTGCATCTACTATTTTGATACTATGAAAAAATATTTTGATTTGATTTGTTTAAACCACATTACTATGTGGTTTACTATGTGGTTCAACGATACTTCGTTGAAGTAAAATAATGTCAAATAAAATATTTTTTATTTAATTTATTTAACGGTTGTAACAAATGAATAACAGCTAGTGTTGTAAATAAAACAATAAAACAAACAAGTTAACTTCGATTCCGCAATTGTCCTAGATAACTATTTAATATCAAATTTCAGACGTTTTTTCCTTGACGAAAACACTGATATTATAGTTCAGTAACGATTTAAAGACTTTAGCGCCAATATATCGGATGATATTGATTTGTATTCCTATTGATTTTGTTACTACATAACTCACGTGCTTCCTTCTATCTGACACATTCCTTGTACATATAAGTAGATATTGTTTATTAAATTTTATGGGTCTTTAATCAAATACAATCATATTTTATTTATTATCTTGATATTAAGTTATGAAATATCCTTTATTTTATTTCAGTAGACGATTAAGACGAATAATTACCTCACCTTTGGTACAATTGCTCACCTTAGTCCGTTTTAATTACACCGAAGCGAATAATTCAAGGACAACAGCAATTAATATCAAAGTTTTAGGAGAAAATAGAGATTTAATAATATCATAAGATCCTGTAATGGTTATTATTATGATTGAATTGTAAGTATAAATTGCGTTTGTTTACCATTTAATTCCATATCGAAGTGTACATCGCAAGGAGGAGTTGTATAACATCAATAACTAGAACAAGCCATAAAATTGAAAGCGCAGTTGTACCTGCATGTTCGAGCGCACCATAGTAACCGTATACGAGGACGCTAACCAAACGCTAACGATGTTTACAAAATGTGTCACGTTTGCTTTACAAGCAAAATTTAGTTGCAATCAACTACACATACTGTACAAACACTTTGCAACACGTAAGAAGCGTTTTGGTCATGTTGCCTAATCAATAAATAATTGACAACAGAAACAATCCACTGATAAAGTACAGCTTATTCAACGCTGACATCACGCAGTAGATTAGAAAACATCAGATTATTAATTTATAACAGTTGTAAAAGCGATGAGTGGGTAATAAACATTATGCAAACCAAGTAAACAAATGCACCTGCACTCGTTGATTTTTCAGTTTCACTTTGAAATTTCCTTTAACTATCCAACGTAGTAGTGGTACACTGCAACCGATACACTAAATTAGGTCTAATTTGTGTAAAATCAGACTTTGTAGTGTCTATTAAAACGTTCGTCGAGTGTGCTCCCGCGCAATACCGGCTTCGTGTTGTTCGCGACACGCGCTCCCCGTAGCGGACAATCAGTAACTAAACGTTCCGCTGAGCCGGACCAGTTATTATGCGCCCACAGTTGCCATCAATAACTTCAGTAACACGTGGGACTCGGTATGTTGAGCGACTCGCCGTGATATCACACGCAGGATACGACGCTTATCGGTGGTCCCGAGTAAAAGCTCCATGATTCATCAGAATTAGGTTTCGCATGACATCAGCGAGTTATGCATCTAATGTAAACACGAGATGCCAGACGAGCCTTGCGGTCAGCACTTTGAAATTCCTTCTCGTGAACTAACAAGGTGCTCACACGCAACGCTCAGCCCTTGTCGCTTAACATTTGCAAAATATTTACCACCATGAAGCAATATGTGACAACTATTACATTGAAGCCTATACGACACGTAAGTGGCTAATGCGGTGTTGGTTTCGCTGCGGTTTACTTTGCCACCTACAAGTACGATAGCCACGAGAAATATTGCGTAACTTTCCCTCAAAAGATACCGGAGAGGATTAATGCATGCAGATATCTACAAGATGATTAATAAGAAAGTCTTTTGAAATTTATTCAATTTCGCATTTCGTGTAACGGATTATTCATAATTAATATGAAAATTAAAATAAATAACTAATTTATATATACTTTGTACGTCTTTGTACATTTCATAAAAATATTAGTTTAATCGATTTACGATTAGTTTTCTACATAATTGATTAATTAAAATTAATATAAAAGTATAAAAGAGTTTAGTAATTAATTTCGTTTCAACTCGTTTCAAATCGTCACCACAAAGTTTTTTTTTTTATATTTCTCCTCACTTTAAATAATAAACAGATATTGAATTACCGATCATGCACTAGTTCTACTGACTTTGAAAAATCCTCTGAAGAATTTAAAATAGTATTAATCATCTGGCATAGCAGTGTTATTGGCATGCACCATTTGTCGCGACTGTTAAGTTTTATATACAGGAAAAGGCGTCGGGCCAACACTGGTCATCATTAATTCTCTGCTATAACTATATATTACTCCTGCAAAGATATATTTATGATCCTAATTCTGGATGTATTGAAACATCAAAGAACCAACTACAAGGTTACTTGTTAGACTCCCTTACGGGAGTTCCTTGGGGATTTGCTTTGCTACATTGTAACAACTAAATTTTTGTAAAATATTAAGGGGTTCTCACATGCAATTTCGATCAGGATTCGCACCAACGTACAATAAATCCACAATATCCTAAAATAATAGGGGGTTCCGAAATGAATAGAAAATCTTGAATCACCTCATAGTAGAGGTAATGGATACAAAACATATAGAAGTGTGAAAAAGCCTATATCTATTTTTAAGGAAGACTTATACTCGTATCTAGGAACCACTTGGAATAGACGTTTTTTTGTATTTTTAAGGCACCATTATCTCTACTATGATATATTCCTGGCTTATCCATTGATTCCAGGAAAACCTGTATAAACTGTCCCCTGTCGTTTACTTCAATAAGAAATTAGTACTTATTAATAAATTGCATGTTTATCAGTAATTCTACATGTTGGAATTACGTGAATTATCAGTGTTTAATCCTATCCAACTATCACTACTATCAGTTATTTTGATTAAAGTTAAGTTGTTTTGATAAGCAGTGATTTTTTCCTATTTGTCCTATTTATAACAAATAAATATTTACTTAATCTGAATACATGTGATTATTACGTTGTTGCCTATTTTGTTATAATGTGGAGCGTTCTCATGATTAACTGTTATCATAACAATAGACCCATTATCGGCTAATCTAGGGAAGTGTTTTGACATCAATTATTTATAAAGATGATTATGTTAATATTGAATCACAGTGCTCTAAAATGGATAAACATTGTTATAAAATGGAAAACAAACCAAAACTCTTGAAGGCGTAGTTTAGAGAAAGGAAGAATTTTACTTACTAGATTGGAACATTGAAACGATTATCAAATTTATCTCTTTAGAAAATCTATAAAATATATGTTCAAGACATTCTTTATCCAGGTTCTATTCCTGGACATAAATTTCTCAAGACTTTTAAACTCTTACTGTGTGTGCGCTGTGCTGTGGTCACCGCGCTTGCCTGTGCATGTTTCCGGCCACTAGGCTAATAATCACACATAAATATTATTCTACTCTATTATATTCTTCTATCTATATTCTACGACATCTTGGGAATGATTTACAATGGTGATAATCTGGGTCAAAATCAAACAGCACACAATAATCTCATAAAACTCTCTGTTACATCTATAATGCTGCTAGAAAACAATTTTAACATGTGAGTGATTGATTTTGATCAATACTTCGGTTTATATTATATAACTTACTATATATAACAATACTAGCGGCCCGTTCCGGCTTCGCACCGGTTATTGTAGGTTTATTTTTCTTCTTGTAATTTAAATAGCCTATATTAATCAGTGATAAGGTAGCATTAAAACTGTGAAAGAATTTTTAAAATCTATCCAGTATTTTTTGATCCAATTCGTTACAGATATACAAATCTTTCCTCTTTATAATATTAGTATAGATAAAAAAGTCTATTTAACAATAAAATCTTTAGTAACTTTCAGTTATGAT
>DWOP01000264.1:0-10081 GCA_018251135.1 Cephise aelius
ATAATATTAGATAAATGTCATTATCTTCATTTTCTGTTAATATATTTATGTATTTGTTATATAAATATAAAGTGAGTGAAATAAATCAAAAACAATTAACTAAACACAAAATACTACATAATGATTATGAATATTAGCATTTGAAAATCTTGTTAACGGGACCAACAAAATGAATTTATTTTGTTCAACTAAACAAAAAAACGTATTTATATTAGTGATGCAAATTTATAACAAATTGTCTTTAATTTGGCGCAATTAACAAGAAAATTTGTTATTCGAAAATATAGTAAACCTGGAAAATAAAATTTTAAGAAAGTAACAATGCTTGTATAACATTTAATTCTAGATGTGTTAGCACTAAAGCAAATTGTTCCACGCTGACTTCATGCTGATGTATTCTACAAATAGGAAGCGAATCAAAGGAAGAGGAGATGAAAAGGAAAGGAGAGCAGCCGAAAGCCGCCATAATGTTTAACAAGACTGTCGGATGTGTATCGGATAGATCACGCTCCTTGTCTTCCAGTTATTGACGGTTCACACATGCTGATACAGAATTACACATGAAACTAATTACGGTAAAATTGTTAACGGGGTTTCAAAACGCTCCTTAAAATACGATACTAATCTTCTACAAGAGCAAGACTGTCCGGGCAGTAATCACCTGTGGGATATCTGAAGGCGCGTCAGGAATCGGCTCGGGGGTTGCGGGCTGCGAAACTTCAGATTCGGAACGGCAAAGCTCGCTAGGCGGCAGCGGGAATGACTCGGAGCCGTCGCCTTGCGCCAGGGCCTCGTTCGGTTCCGACAACGACGGCGGCATGGAGTCTTCGGGCGTCGAAACTACCTTGCCATTTTGATCATTACCTTCATCCATAGGACAAACTGCCGGTGGAGTTTTTTCACCATTTGTAATAATTTGGGTTTCCTCCACCTCATTATTACATTCCACGGACTCTTTTATATATTCCATTGCGCCTTTGGTTTTATTTTTTATATTCTCCATTTCGGTATCATCATTGCTTTTGATGCTGTTCGAATCGTTATGGTCCGAATTTATGACAATCGTAGGCGATTCGAGAATTATTTCTGAGCTATCGTGAACTTCAGTTTCTATCTCCTCGGCATCGTCTTGTGTCGTAACGTCTTCATCAACTGCAGATGGTATTGGTGACGGCGTATTTTCTCTCTCTAATTCACATGTATCACCCACAGGCTCCGTAGATGTTTCTTCCATAATGGTAACAGTTATATCAGACTCCACTGCATTAGAATCTTGTTTAATAATTTCTTGATCAAAAACAATTTTAGGTTCAGTGAATGTTTCACCTTCAGGAATTTCACCAACAGGTTCTTCAGGAATCTCTGCCGGTATTTCGTTTGGAATTTCACCGAGAATTTCAGTTGTTACATTATTAGTAGATTCAAGATCTTTAATTTCAGAGATATCCAAATTGTTGGGCTCACACGGTTCGTCGCTTATTTTAATTTCAATAGTTGTATCTTTTTCTTGCGTGTCTGTTTCGATTACATTTGAAGGTTGCACTTCATCAAATTCCTTAGAAGTCGAAAGTTCAGAAGGGACTAATACGGCATCGGATGGGGTATTTAGATTTTCATTTGTGTTATTTTCAATTGTGTCATCTGCTTTAGTGATTGTGTCTTTAGTAGTGGTTATTAGTGCCGTGTTTGTAGTGATATCAGCAGTTTTAGCAAGTGAAGCATCTGTCAGTTCTGGTGCCATAGTGGTAGCGGCAAAAGAAGCCACTGATGAGGGAGGGGGATTTGCAGGTAGGGGTGGAGGCGTAGGTTCTATCAAAGGCATTTCAACACAAACCTCTTTTTTAACAGGAATTTCAGTTGCAGGGACGATTTCTGGCGATTCTACAGTGGTTTCCTCAGGTTTGCACGGTTCATTTTGTTCAACTTCAGGTGTCTCAATTTTGGGTTCATCTAAGGACAGTCCATTGACAGGCAGTTGTTCCGGCAGTGGCTCAGATTCAGTTTTAACATCTGACCTATCATTTTCTGGACTTTCCTTAGCAGCTTCTTCGGCAGCAGGGGATTCTACTTTGGGAGTGTCAGGAGTGCTACTACCGTTTGTAATAGGTTCAGTTACTGGAGTTTCGGGAGTCTTTTCCTGTTTAACTTCTGCCTCAGGTTTTGCTTCTTCGGCCACTTCATTCACTTCAGTTTCAGGAGTTGTTTCAGCCACCTGCAAAATGTATTCACGTTGAAAATATAATCAAAATAAGCTTACACAAGCCTTAATTATTTTAAAATCACCAACGAATCACAGAGAAAACCACAAACACGTTAGATACCTTGTCATCGGCCATGATGGTAAATAAGCAATACTGGTGTTTGTTATAAGAATTCTAAGTAAAGACTGAAGGGAGACCCACTCGTACGTTGCAATTTATAGTATTATTTTTGTAACGGAAGATTGACTCTCATTTTTAGATAAGTAGTTACCCTTCAATGCTCATGATCATGTTATATCAAATTGCAGTTGTGTCGTAGGGTTGCCAGTTACGTGACATATGGAAAGGACGAAATCCATACATGCATTTTATATTAATGGTAGTTAATAACACTGACTTATAAAATCAGGATAGGTAATTTTAAAGCTTAATTACGTATCCTGATTTTCACCACATTTAACAAGGAAATCATAGACATAATCACATATTGTAAAAACATATACATAGACACATAATCGCATACATAGCAATTAAATCATTTATGGGTATCTATCACATTTAATCATAGAAATTAAACATATTTGGAAACAAAATAATAAATGACAAATTATTTATAAAACAATAGATTTTATTTCTAAGACACGCGACCGCAAGTTTGTGGCAAACAATAAAACGATACCGGCACACAAGGCCGTCTCTGTTTACTGAAGTAGAAACGTACAACTCAAAGTGCCTTGCAGACACATTCGACAAATAACTTCAGGGCGTTTCGATTCACAGTATTCATTTATTTCTCTATACTTATAATATAAAGCTGAAGAGTTTGTTTTTTTGAACGCGCTAATCTCAGGAACTACTGGACCAAATGGAAAAATGTGTTTTAGTGTAAGTTCATTTATCGAGGAAGGCTATAGGCTATATAACATCACGCTAAGATGAATAGGAGAGAAGCAGCAATAAAAAATATTGCGAAAATGGCAAAATTTAGAGCTTTCCTTGCGTTTTACGCAAAGCCGCGGGCGATTGCTAGTAGTAAATACAAGGCAATTTATTGGCGCGACAGAATGGCACCCGCGGCTCATGGGTTATTGTGGGTGAGCCATAAGAACGCCATAACGTCAGGTCATATTGCTTAGTACTTATGACAATACAATATAATGTATATTGATACGCGTTGTTACGGCGTGGTAACGGAACGATGCCGTGTGACGTCACAACCCCTCAAAGTTTAATTTTGTTTTCATTTGTGACAATCAATGTCACTTAAAACTATTACATCCACTTGCACTTTCTACGCCTCGTCGACCTGCAAGGAACGGTACTGAATATACGCAATCTTTAAATTTAACCAAGTCGTCATTTTAACATCACCCTGAGGATCCTGGTGCATGCCGTAACACGCGTCATAATAAATATTGTATGCCGGTTTGGCACGCTGCGGGATCCAAATTCGATCTAGACCAGGTACTTAATGTATAATTCAAATTTTCAAAAAACCCACCACAGAGGGAATCGTACTGTATATAGCAATATTATACTCTATCAGTATAAGAAGCGTTTATTTATTTTATTACTTCGATATCATTTATTGTTATAAAACTTAAGACAAATTACATAATTAATTTGGCAAATTCACGCTATCCATTATTGTTACCGACTAATATTCTATAATTTTAATTACATCTGAAAGGGAGACAAGTCAAAAAAAATATCAATAAACGAACAAAGTTAACAACGAACAAAACTAGTATGTGTTTTGACATTCGAAATACCATTTCCAAAATCGAGCGCTCGGAAAAACTGTAATACTATTATGTAACAACATTATTTGATGTCGAGAGTGAGTTCAAACTGAGATGTCAAATTTAATGAATTGAGCAGACCAATCAAATTCGTTGAATTTGACATCTCCGAACTCAATCTCCGCATCAAACAATGTTTGATTTTAAACTTATATACATATTATATATTGTTAAAATAAAAATGTTCTTAGAGAATAGCCCTGCTGAACGAATTCGATATTTAAAATCGAATGTCAGAGTTACATACTACTAGAGTTACATAATACTATAGTTATAAAGTGTGAACTATAACTAAGGATACTGATATTGAGCGACCGAGCGAGCTAGTTACAGCGTTCAATTATTTATTATTATTATTTGGAGTTTGGGGGGTAGGGTAGCTGACCCTGAGGGGCACTGCGACCATCGCTGATCTATTGTGCCCGTCCCCTTTTACATTTACATTTGATCCCCAAGGCCAACCGTTTGGAGGAACCGTATGATGCACTTGGAGTTCAGAGCCTTCATTGTGCAAGGTTGGACTAGGTGTGATCCTAGAGAACGGCTTCTGTGATGAGATTTCAGCGTTCAATTACAATGATAATTAAAAAAATTGAATTTACAATTGTCTTTGTTTTAATCTAGATATGCAGTATGTTATATAATACAATATATATAAAAATCAATTGCTGTTCGTTTCCTCGCTAAAACTCGAGAACGGTTGGACTGATTTGGCTAGTTTTCGTTTTGAATTATTTGTGGAAGTCCAGGGGAGGTTTAAAAGGTGAGAAAATATGAAGAAATCATAAGGAAATAGTAAAACTAACAATTTTACTTTTTAATACAAACAGTTAAAGAAGCAAGAAAGACAGCTTAAAAAATATTGACATTAAAACATTCTTGATAAACTTTTTTGTACACAACGTCTTTGAGTACCTATTCTTTTTTGTTGTTTGTAAATTTTTAGTTATTAAACTTTGACACATTATTTCATTTTAAGGCGGTACAAAGTTCGCCGGTTCAGCTAGTATTAAATAAAAAATTGGTATTTGGATGATGTCAAAAGAACAAAAGTACATAGGGTAGGTCATGTCGACCTATTATTGTCCCTATCATGCATAACAACAAGATTACTTATGAGTAGGTATTATTTATGAAGTAAACAAACAGCAAGCAGGTTGATATAATGTATTTGCTACGCTGTGGAATTATTTAACAAGTTACATTGTATCTATTTATTTATGTCAGATAACAAGTGAAAATAGCCATGTCGTCACATTCTTTATTATTTTATAACTTTAATGTGCTTTGCTTTTACATTAATTAATTAAATGTCTTACTCATGACGCGATACTGCATCAATTGACGATGTCGAACAGATATTCTATAACACATGCGGCCTACAAAATGTATGAACAATCGCTAAAGTACTTGCAATTTCAGTAAGCAATCTATGCGATATCGATCGCGTTGCATCGCTTCATAAGCAAAGACATTATAGTGATAGAGGAAAATCGCAAGTGATATTTAGCATTAACATTATTATTCTTTTGAGAATTTTCAAAAAAAAAACGCAGCTGAGTACAACTGGAGTGTGCTTGAGGTAGGTAGCCTCTTCCAGTTAAAAATACATACAATACATAAAATACATCATAGCGATATCTTGTTACATAAAATTCCAGGGTAAGTTTGTTCGTAACTATTCTTCTTAATCGGTTAAATTAATTTAGATATCTTTTTACATACTCGAGGAGTCGCTTTTTTAATACCACTGTGTCACAGGTTCACGCAGACGGTTATGCCGGACTTGTCCTCAGGTACAGTTGGACTATGACTAACTTGTCCTCAGGTACAGTTGGCCTATGACTAACTTGCCCTCAGGTACCGTTGGACTATGACTAACTTTTCCTCAGGTACAGTTGGACTACGCTGAACTCGTCCTCAGGTACAGTTGAACTATGCCGGACCTGTCCTCGAGTACTCTTGGTCCTTGGACGTGTAGCTTGTCAAAATTAAATTTCCTTTTATGTTTTTTTTTATATTTATTTTTTTCGTATTCATCCGTTATTTTTTCAACCTCGGGATACCATCACAATTTCGCATAAGAGATCAAAGATCAAAGAGTCATCAACTGTCATAAGTGATAGGGTTGAATCACGATTCATGATTCATGAACAGAAAATAAGTATGTTCACACGTTTGTGATTCTTTGTTACATTGTGCAAAATGTCTACATAAAAGTAAACAATACAATTCTATGTTACAAAGATACTAAGACATTACAATGTTTATCTACAAAACTATTAAAATTGCGAACTCACCAAGGTTCTTGTCTATCGGCAGGCGTGGAACAGAGATCAGAATTATTTATAAGCCGTATTACATTATATGATAGCTGTAAAATGGTAGTAAATCTATATAAATAACTGTAAATTAGTTATGGATCCATGCGAAACAGTGAGTCTATATGAACGTGCGTTATCAACACATGAATTCATTGAACATTGCTACAATACATACTCTAATAAATTGGTGATATTGAGAGAATATGCTAACAACGATTGTTTATAGATGAAGCCGAATTATAATAACTCAACAAAGTTCATCGACAAATACTGTATATAATATATTCACACCTGAAGAAGTTCTGTAAACCTTTTCAATCATACTGAGCACGAAGGAGTGTGAGATTTGGCATAGTTATAGTTCATGTAGGGAAGGAATGCATGAAGAGATAATTTATAAATAGTAACTAGTAGTGATTAGTAACTAGTAACTGCAAATTACAGTTGAATCAAGACGATTCATCTAACTTAAAATTAATATTTAAGCGATTTATGTACGATTGGTAATGATTAATTCAATTCACCTTATTCGCGGTTGATCGAATTCGCGTTTGGTCCATTAAGTGATTTATCGATCTAATACGCGTTTGGTTCAACTTGAGGTTGGCCAATTACGCGTTTAATCCATTTCGCAGTTTATACAATTCGCGGTTGGTCCACTTATGGTTGGTCCAATTCGCGATTGGTCCAATACTCGACTGGCCCCATATTCGATCGGTCCAATACTCGACAGGTCCAATAAGCGTTTATTTGATTTCACGTATTGAACCACTCGCATCTAAACCGATTTAATCAAATATGCGTGCACTACCAAATATTTTGGTCTATTTTCAAGCTGATATTTCCAACTACATATTTGATTTATGGAGCATGCAGAACGACGCACTAGAACTTGGCAATAATTCTAAAATAGCGAAATACTCCGAAATATGATTCGTGCATTCGGTTCCAGACCGCTACTTTACAATTCAAGATGAGTTTGTCATGAAAATGTATTTCAGTTTTCATGGAAACGATACAATCAAACATGCACATATTGATCGTCTAAAGATATATTCATGAATATATAACATTTGGTATACAATCGTACATTTATTTATGTAGATCGCGTAGATCAAACGTACTGAAATCCTATCTTACAGTTTCTATCATATTAAACACAAGAATAAATTATTATTCCTATCATATTAACATTATTTAGGACAGTTCCTATCTATTCGTCACATATTCATATGATTTGGAATTTTATAGTAAGAGGAAAACTCGGAAAGGAGAAAATGCATCACAATAGTACCTACGGGTGTGGGGTAGAACCCATATTCTTTGGTACTATCATAATACATGTTGTAGATATGATTGATCGTGCGATAGCAAAAGTTTGCTCAATCCATTACGTTTCTGTGAGTTGTTGTTGTATCAGTAACTAGCGACCCGCCCCGGGTTCGCACGTGTAATTTATGTACTAATGTGGTTATTTCGCACCGACAACTGTCAATATTTTGAAGTGCATATTTACAAAATATTATTTTTATGTTACATTAATTACACTTTGTTTTATACATTAAACATTGACTTTTTGTATTTTCCATAATTATAAATTGCTAGGTAATTATAAAATGAGGTATACCTATAAATAATTTGAAGAAATTATCTTAATGATAATGAAAACAGCTTCAAAATCAGTTGCGTAACTTATTTTCTTTTTAATTATTTTTTATTTATTCTTTATCAGGTTTCTTCTCAATTCGATAGTATGGTGGGTAGTTTAAATCTTAGATACAATTACATATAACATACTGTCCGGTTTATGTGAATTCCTACAGAGAGCAATATAAATATAGTTGTTTAAAAGATTTCAGACTGGATAGAGGTCCAGTATTCTTAGTAAGGGTTTTGACATTCGAATTCGAATATCGAATTCGATCCGTTTCCCCATACATCTACAAGCAACGTAATTGTGTAATTTTTACGAAAATTTTGTAGTACAGAATACTGACATATTCGAAATTCGATATCGGATGTCAAAACTCCAACTAATGTATAGACGCGGGAAGAGACTTTGTTTTATATTATGTAAAGAGAAGGAAAACATTATAAAACCATGAGATCTCAAAGCTCTCAAACAGCATGAGAACTATAGCGATAAACCTTCCGATGCTAAAGATGGGGAAAATGATGATAAATTGTTCAAAGTCAAGGATTGTTGTGTGAAGATAACATATAAAATTCGTATTGCCTACAAGGTGATGTACGGAAAAATCTTTGATAAGCGTAAACAAGTTTTACACTATTCATCAATCTCGGTTGAGTTGATATCATATCGTTCGCAATTCTCCAAGAATATAAGATTGTTTAGCATCGTAACATACACCATCTGCGCAGGTTGGTTTAACGTTACCGGAGACTACTACGTACAAGTCTGAGGACTACTGACCCCTTTGGCAAAACAATATAGACTCCTAATGGACGATATTATCAGTATTATAAATGTAGTAGAATTGTTCGAGTTTCGGCTGCTCTAAATGCGAATCAAGACAATCATCATCTGCCCATTACTAGCCTACTGCTGGACTCGAGTCTCTTCTCAAAATGAGAATGATAATTTATAGTCCACTAGGCTCGCCAAGTGCCGATTAACAAATTTCACAAGCCTATAAGAATATTATATTTTTTTTAAAAACTCTTATGCACGCGGAGGTATCATGGTATGGAGATCTCAGATACGATCATTTTCTTCTTAAATTCTTAATAAAAAAGTAATAGGCTTGTGCCTGAGAATCGACTCTCAGATCTCTGTTTAAGAGGTCTAAATCATACTAAGCTTATGCTTCTGTCGAAGACAATCTCTATACATTGTAATCTGCCTCTACATATACATCAAGTTCACAGATTGTATGAAGAACGAGTATCTTAGGAGTTTATTTTTTTACTTCGTCAGTGACTGACCTCCATATAATCATCTCGACGCAAACCGGCTCTGCGCATGTATATTTAACTTGTGTTACGATATTATCATTCCACGCTGTACATAAAATCGGCCAAGTGCACGTCAGATGACGCACTATGGATGGGTTTAGTGCAAGGTATTACAATTAGGGACAATTAATAGTTTTAATTTATGGGTCCTTATTTATGCATATTAACGACTCAATAAAGTATAGCCACAAGCGTTGCTTAAATTGCCTAATTTGCCTAAATTGCGTCTCAAACAGGATACTGTTTGATTTGATAAACTATTTGATAAAATAGCGAGGACTCAATTCCGTATTATAAAAAACCTGTTAGGCGGTAATATTTAAACAAAACATCACGCATTCTGAAGGTTCTGCAGCCAAAATTAACACTCATGTAAACAAAATGAATAATAAATTTGTATTTGTCAATGACATTGTGCAAGTTAAAACGCTTTCCGTAGCCGCCGAAGAAAAAGAGAGGTAAGCCGACTGGTGGCCAGAAAGCCGCCACGCAGCCTGCTGACCGGACTCAACCCCCCCCGGGTCCGGCCGAGGAGGTTGAGATGGCCGTAACTTAGTATGGCCCTCAACTTCCTCCAGGCGAACGTTAATCACTCCGCCATGGCCCAGGACCTTTTGTTCCAGGCCATGGCGGAGTGGTCGACGAACGTGGCGGTGGTGACCGAGCCCCATCACACCCCTGCGAGGGAGAACTGGGCGGGGGACCTAGATGGCCTGGTGGCCATCGGGACCCAGACCGCGACCGGTTCTCCGGATCTCTGCGGGGTTGAGAGGGGGCA
>DWOP01000265.1:0-10081 GCA_018251135.1 Cephise aelius
AACAAACAAACAAACAAACAAACAAACAAACAAACAAACAAACAAACTCTTCAGCTTTATATATTAGTATAGATTTAATCCTATTTGGGGTTCATAAGAGAAAGCTATACGATCCCGATCGAGTGGACTGCGTGTTCAATTGCTAATTCATTATTATAAATACTAGTCTGTAAGAATACAAGCAATTTTTTTTCTGTTCTCATCTACGATTATCTATCTAAACATCCAATTTTCCAAAGGTTTTTTTTTGTTTATTAACCCTATCAACCTTATCTTCAAAGCGTTCAAAGTTCAAATAGCTTTGTATATTTTCTTACATTTAACAAATGTATGTACCTATATACTTTATCTATACAAATATAATAAAGCTAAATTGTTTGTTTGTTTGAACGCACTAACTACCGGTAGGATTCGAAAAAATCTTATTTACATGATATTCGTGTCCTATTACTGGTGGATCGCAAATGTCCATGGGCGGTAGTGACCACTGACCATCAGGTGAATTACATTATTGTTTGTTACTTCAATTAAAATAAAATTTTAAATAGAATTATGGGGAAGTAGCTTAACTTAGCTAATATAAAATAACTTTGGAGTTTGGCATTCGTAGAGAGCTCAATGTTTTATCGGCAAACATCGATAATTTGAAACAAACATTTATGTTGGATTGTATTATGAGACACAGTCAGTAATATAAAAACATTGATTCGATTTGCTTGACATACACAGGGGCGCATAGTATGCGCGTTCGCGTCAACCAACCTCGGCGACGTGTCCCCGAACACGCGCGGGCCGCGGTGCGAGTTCTCTCACGCGCGTTGCGACCAGGAGAAGCTCCTTTGCGCGCCCAAGGAGCGCTGCTTCGCGTCCGGGCCGGGCCGCGATATGTTCGACAGCACCAGGATTATCGCCACCAAGATGTTTGACACCGCTATGGTATGTTATAAACGAAGTATATGTAGACGTTTGTATGACATGACGTTTTTCCGTGGTAGTTATCTTATCATAGTATCAAACTCGCTACGTAACGGATTTTGATGCGGTTTTTTTAATAGATAGAGTGATTTAAGAGGAAGATTTATACGTATAATACATGCATAACATAGTAAAAAATACTGATCATTTTACGGGTTTCTAATGTGTGTCGTAAATTGTGAAGCGTTACGAAGTTCGCCGGGTCAGCTAGTAGAGAATAAGTAGTTTTTCCCCGAACTTCACTGTGCTGGTCCAATGTGACGCAATTGTAATAGTACAATGTGATGCAATTAGACTTTTGCGGTTGTTATACATTTGATATATTTCAAAAAGTGTGGGGTTCTTTTAAAGTAACCGATTGACACCACGCATTTTTTTCTTATTTACATTATTCCTAATACAAATTAAACAAAAAACATTTTTTTAATTTTCGTTCATTTTTTCACAAAAGCGAGTTCTTTAGTTTTTTAAACTATTATTTATTTATTATTTTAGTGCTTTTTAATAACAGCGTGTTTCTTAGTTGTTTTAACTATTATAGATTTTTCATATTTTTGTTAAAATTTTCATAGGAGCGTGTTTTATATATTTTTTTAAATTTTATAATATTGCCTTGTCATCGGTCCTTGATAAATATGCAAAGTTTCTAATTAATCCGACGTTTCAATATCGGTCAAAATCACGTTCAAAATTATTTCCAATACAGAGATACATACATACATAGATATGTACATACATACCAAGCTAATAAAAGCGTGTTAAATACAAAAACTTTTTCTATGACAATTGGTTTCAACGATATTTATGTGGTAGTTTTAGGAATACGGTATATTTTAAATTAAAACCAAGTTATTAAGAAAAGATACAAACCTGTCTTTGTTGCTGGTAAACTAAATGTTCATCGTGACTACGGATCTCTTCATAATACTTGAAACGACATGCACTTCCTCGATTTTTTTGCTGTCAATTCGACTGTTCATTTATTAATTGATGTACGCGTGCTTGCACCATGTTCGTATTACATACGTACTAATACGAGTAGGTACATGTACCTATGTGGGCGTGAGATATTTTTGGCCACTCATGAAAATAGTGATGTCGACAACTGTTTTTTGTTTTCCTAATAGTGATGGTCAAGCTATATATGTTTGAATGCTGCAAAGCTTTGAATAAATTGATATTGGCGTTTCCCGAGGAATGTTCGGAAGTCTACCTACACTTTAACAGTGTAGGTAACTGTAAGTCATTCTTCACGGAGTTCTGATATCACGATGAAAGATGGGGAGTTCCAACCGAGATGTATATACGAGTATGTGTCATAAGTTAAATTGATTTTTAAATTTGTGTTCCTATGACGCTTATCTCATATCACTATTTCCTGTGACATCAGGATTAAATATTGGTAGCAATCTTCTTTTACTTCATAGGGTTGTAGGATTGATGTATCAAATTGTAATGACAAATCGCGTGGCTGAGCGGTTATCTTAACTATGTGACACGTAGGGTATCCCGGATTCGAATGTTTTGGTTTTGGATGTTTGTTTAACACTCGTGTTTGATTTGTATTTGTCCATGGTATCCACGGCATAGGGATTCTTTGTGTGGGACTGTGAATATACAAAACTTTTTAAAATTATATTAATTAATTATGTCAATATATTTTGAGTTAAAGCAGTCATAGCCCAGTAATCAAGATTCCGGCGTCTCAAACGGGTGTCCGGTGTTCAAACACTAGGCCTGCACCAACACCTCCGATTTTACTAAGTTATGTGGGTAATATAGACTAATTATCATTAGCTTTAACGAAGGAAAATATTGCGACGAAACCGGCATGCCTGAGAGTTATAAAAAAATTATTCTCAAGGTATTAGAAGTCTACCATTCCGCACTTGGCCATCGCGATGAACTAAGGCCTAGATCCATCTCATTTTGGGAGGAGATCCACGTCCAGCAGTGGGCCAATAAAGTAATGATGATGATGATGATGACACTTTTAGAACAATTTAGTTTTTAATATTGTATACACAATGAGTACATCTGTATAAAATTATCTGTATCTTATTAAGATATATTATCTTATCTTATTTATTATTATTATCTTATCTTAATTATCTATATTCAAATCACAGAGAAACACAATTACATCTACATATTTTTATTTAATTTTGTACGCACGATTCTCACCATTTTGTTGTAGCCAAGGTTAGCTTGTACAGATGAACTCATGTTCTGCCGGATTTAAAATGATATTCACTAACAAATAATATGTTATTATTCATTCGTCTTTATCTATCTAATCTAATACTTTTAAACGAGCAATTCTATACAAATATAATCTGAATCTCTTTTGTAACTTTTGTAACTTTGTAATATTTTATACAATATTTTTGCTTCATCGGATGTTGGGGCAGCCAAAATGCAGTTGCATACTCCCACATCATATTGTGCACACGATATTTTCCGGCGTTCAGACGCATTCTGAATACAGTCCATCAATACATGTTGAATATCCTCAACTATTCCACAAACCGAAAATCTGAATCTCAAAAACAGCTACAACGATTTTGATGAAATTAATAGGTACGACGGAGTCTCGGGTGCGATAAATCGATCTAGTTAAGTTTCATTTATAGAAAACGTCATTTTATTCATGTTTGTAGGCAATAAAATTCTGTTACAATATTATTAGCATTCGAAAGTAAATTAAGCCAACATCTACAAGGTTATAATAGCTCAGGTGGGAAATCTGGCGGTCCCGAAACCAAAAAAAGATCCCGGTTCAAGTCCCGGTGGCTCCGGTCCGATTATATTTTTCCCTTTTTGTTCAAGTTCCTTTTCTGTGAGAAAATTACCAGTTTATATATTTAATACTATGTCGGTAAGATCAAAAAATATTATGCATATTTCATTAGTATGTAATTTCTATCTAAATATAATTTCCAAAATACAAAAAAAAAGATACCGAGCAAACCTCCGTCATCCAGGCACTACTTAAATTATACGTTATAGTTATTATCTGTAATTGACTCTGATAATATTTATAATCTGTGCTATCATACCACTATCTATCTGACAAGCAGACGGAGTCGAATTCGATCACTGACCATGCAAAGGTCTAAATGATTTTTGTATATTTCTCACACAATACATTAGTGTAGAGCTGTGAATATATAAATAATTGTTTGTATAGAAATGAGAGAACTAACTGAAGTAAATAGAAAATGATTTTTTTACGGGGAAAATCTTCAAAAAGTACCCGATATCGTAGGAGCGATGCCGGGTCATGTGGGTATTTGACCTATAAGAGCTCACTCGGTGGCTCCCTGCCTGTGCTTAGCGAAAAGGTACTCTGGGATTTCCAAACGCAATTTGCGTCAAGAGTGCTCAGTAGCGCTGTCCTATCCGGCCATCACTAGGTAGAATGTGAAAACCATTCTCCCAGCTCCCTCCGGTGCTTACGCCGGTGTACGGCCACAACCGTTGTTCAACCGGGAGTCATTGGCAACTTCGGCATCCGGGAGTCGGTTGTCCACAACTTTTTGGTCTTTTGGTCATTAAAATTACAACAGATGCATTAGTCAAATTTGTTGAAGAATAAATTGAAAAATTATAAGGTATTAAATTATTGGTAGTTACATAACACAAATATTGAGTCCCATGTCATACCGTAATTTAGGTTAATTCATTCATCAGGTAGTTCATTCCACATCTTGCACATACTTGATAAAAACGAATGTGCAAATCGGGCCCAGGAGGACCGCCACTTATCCAGTTGATGTGGATGGAATCTCATCCTTCAGCGTGTGGTGCGGTTGAGGACAAGTGACGTGGGCATCAGGTTAATTTAGTTAAAGCGAAAATTCTAAAAAAATCGTTCTAAATATCGTATATCAAATATATCGTATAGCAATTTTTTTGAGAATACAACAAATACAATTGCGATGATGCGATTTGATCTTAGATTATTAAAAGTCGTCTTACGTACAAGTCTTACCTGTTTGGTGACGCATTAAACGTACGTCTTTTGTGATTTTGTCTTTTAAGAATTTAGCTCATTCTCAAAATACATTTTTATGAAAATCTCTTTTAACATAAACTTTTACTTAAAAGCACTTAAAATAAAAAATATTGTCTGTGAGTTTTAAACCTATGATTTTGTCAGATAAAACTATCCCTACAATATTATGAATGTGAATGTAAGTTTGTTTGTTACGCTTTCTTGCCAAAACTATTCAAGCGATTGTCATGAAACTTTGTACACATATTCTTAGATTCAATAGAATATGGGATACTTTTTATAGAAAAATATATTTTAAAAATAAATAAGAGCTTCAAAGGAAATCGCATTTAAAGTATAGTATACGATAACATCTTGTTGATCGTCGAGATCTCTCGCATTGCGCCGACCCTGAACGTAGCAGCTAGGTCATGGCGAACCTTAAAATGGGCTATTATGATGTTCAATGCGTATACAAAATTTCGTGTGTGTTCAGTAGCTTTTACTCGTGAAGTGACGCGACGCGACCGATATCGCATAGATTGTTGACTGAAATTGCAAGAGGTCCTAATGGTGCAATGCGATGCAATTCGACTTTTGCGGTTGTCACTTTATAAGTCGCATGTCTTATATGCGATGCGTACATAGTGCAGCGGCTTGTACAGAACGTCACTGATATATAAAGTTAAGCAATGTCGGTTGTGATCGGGATATAAATGGGTTACCACTGGGGTTGAATTTCATGCAGATTTCCGTGCTTCGGAGTGGACCTTAAGGCGTCGGTCCGGGTTACTGTCAGATAAAGTCGTTAAACCTTTTCAGAGGTCTTTTGGACGGTCCGAAAACATCGTACATGGGTTGGCCACTAACCCCTTCTCCATCAATCCCTATTGGAACAGCGTGGTGGACTATGTTCTAGGTCTTCTTCGGTTGTAGGAAGAGACCTGTATCCATCAGTGGGACACAAATAAAATAATCGTCAATTGATGCAATCTCGCGTCTAGAGTAAAGACACTTCGTATTAGCATTGGCATTCAAAATCGAGTATCGAGTTCGGTCAGTTTGTCCATATATTTACAGGCAGCGCAACTACTAACAAGTTTAGGAAAACTAAAACTATACAGTACAAAATGTTGACCAAGCGATATACAAAATTCGATTTTAAATGTCAAAACTCGTACTAAGTGTTCTGATTGTCATCGAAGCGTTTCATTGTTTGGAACGAATCCCGGATATAGATTCATGTTTATCATAAAATGCATTGTTATCATAACTGAATCAACATAAATTTAAACTCCGTAGAATACCAGTTTCTTGTAGTTGTTACTTGAATATTAGCTTTTGTAAGCCCTCATGTCATTGCGTTTTGAGAATACCTTAGGACGAAGTTTTAGGCGACAAGAATGAGCGCACCAGCGCAAATCGTCCTTGAGGGCGCAATAAGTCCAGTTTATGTACCTATATGGAAAATAATCCTTTAGATTTTAAAGATCTGTGCGGTGGTGAAAGCGAGACGCAGGTATGTACGATCCTATGGTTCCTCGTATCAACATTGTAATACAGGTAGAACACATAGAGTCTATACCTTTTCGAATGTTGAAGGGCTGTACCCCCTTGAAAATCTCATGTTTTTTAACATACGATGTATTCTTTGTACCATGGAAGACGAACGGCGTTATTCTCTCAAACCGCTCGTTTTTGTCGCGTATGTGCAAGATGTGGAATGAACTTCCTCCTGAGGTATTCTCGCAGCGCTTGGGATTCTTCAAAAAAGGTGTTAAAAGAGCTCTCCTACAAAACCGGCGAGGCATTGGCGACCCTCCTTGTGTTGCAAATGTTCATAGGGGACGGTGACTACTTTCCATCAGGTAGCCTGTCTGCCTTCTCGCTAGGTTGAGATATAAAAAAAACCAGAGCGTAAAGTTATTACTGGAGGAGTATCGTGTAGATAATGCGCGGTCTTCCGTAAAGCTGACTCACATTTTACGCGGCTGTTGACCGTTACGTGATCGTAAAATTCGGGTCATCATATTGGGGGCGTCGAGTCTGAGACAATACACCTTTTGAAATTACATAAGCATACACATCTTCATTATCATAATATTTACAAATAAATACAACGAATGTATCTATCTGTGGTCAAAAAATAATGATCGTTGAAAGTAAGCTCCCAAAAATTCTTCAAAAACTTATTTATTTAATACTGCAAAGTAAAGACCTGTTATAAATTACTATTAATTTTATGTTCCTCATATCTCTATATATAGTATAATTCAACTGTACGTGCATATGTCACTGAACTCCTCCTAAACGGCTGGACCGATTTGAAAGTTTTCTTTGCGTGCAATTGGTTGGCATCCTGGATGGCTTAGATTCACAAATCAGCCCGACAGATAGCGCTGTAATCGCTTGAAATATCCCACAGGGCTGTTAGGTGGAACGAAGTTCGTCGTTCGTAGCTAATTTATTATAGATTAAAATAAAAACCATTTTGATTAGCTTTATCTATTTTGACATTCTTTAAGTGTATCTAAATACCTTATAATGAAATAAAAAAATATTTTGTTATATGTTTATAATTTTTTCTTATTATAATAGAATAATTACGGAATTTTACAGGGAGTAACATGGGCGAGTTTCTTAAGACCGAACGCAAAAACAGGGATGTAATAAAGACATATTGCAGCATCACCTGCAAGTTGACCAGCTCTTTACCAATTTACAGCAGATATATCGTGTTTGGGCTGTTTGGAATTGGCTCGATCAATACATTTATTAATTAGTTTACTTAGAGATTTGAGCGTTAGATTGTTTCAATGAATTACTTATAGAATTTATTACTCTTAAAACATTTAGTATTTCAGTAAAAATAAATAAAATAAAACGCTTTCAAACTCAAGCCCATACTAGGATTCCTTGTATCATGAGCGCACTGGTCACACACAAAGACAAGTTCAAAAACAACTAGACCCAGAACAGAATTATAAATTCAACATTTGAATTTCTGATCGGCCGGGAATCGAATCCGGGAGACTCTGCGTGTTAGTCGGGCATGGTAATCGCTCGTCCACGCGGGTCGTCAAATCTACACTAATAATATAAAGCTTTGTTTGTTTGACCGTGCTAATCTCAGGAACTATTAGACTGATTTGAAAAATTATTTTAGTTAGTAAGATAGTCCATTTATCGAGCAAGTCTGCAGGCTATATAACAGACGAGCGGAGGAGAGGAGCAGCAGTAAAAAATATTGTAAAAACGCAAAATTTAGAACTTTCTTTTTACGCGAGCGGGGCACCGGGCGATTGCTAGTCTATAATAATGATATTGTATAAAAACTTCGTACTGCACAGTAAGTACCTTCTTAATACATATTAAATAACATAAAAATTAATCTTTACCTCTTCAGTAATTAGGTTTACTTACAATCATTGATCAGAAAATGAAACTTTGGAGAAAATGAGATCAGAAATGTTTTGTAGCTATCTTGAAACGGACGTGTGGTCCACTTGAGTACCCAATGAGGTCAACAAACAATTTATTTGAAATCAACACCAACCAATAATATTGTCAATATTTTTTTTTCGTGGTGACAAGCGGACTAGAAATCGCTGTCAGAATTTGATCAATTGAAATCATTTTTGGATTTAATAAATTTCTACATTCTTTTATGATTTTCAACTCTTGAGACACAGAAGGGGTTTTATAAGTTTGTCCTGTTTCTATGTATATCTGTTTGGCATCATACGTACTACATCATACGGGCTACCAGATGGATGAACAAATTCCGATAGCTTTTTTGCTTGAAAGGTAATTTGATCAAGAGAATTTATAGCTATGATTAAAGAAATTCTGATTAGTTGATCGATTGATCGACGACCTGAACTCCTTCCGCAAATCTAAACGGTTTGAAATTTAGTGTACTGTTAAAAAAATTGTTAATCTATACGGTTTCGTCGCCTAGTAAGCTTAATTTTGAATTATGCTTGTAGCAGATGACGCCACTCTTCGATAACATTATTAGGTACATATAGATTATTTTAATTAATGGAACAATTATGGATTTTCTGTTATATTTCTGTTATATCAATAATGTTTTTAAATCATGATAAACTTCAGCTGATCAGCAGCATCATCTGAAATCTGCAAGATACCCAAATATTTTTTAGTTTTTAGAAGATTTTGTATTTTAAAGTTTAGATTGAAATTTGTTTATGAAAACGGTCAGCAACCCTATTTCGATTTAATGTTAAAACAAGCAATAATATGTATTTAAGTATAAAATTAACCTCATTACCAGAAATATTCATCCTCCTTGTACACGTTTCCAAGTTTAAGAAAGCTGCCTGCAAGCAAATATATTTTATTTTCAATTCATACAAACATTGTTGTCTTAATTATTATAGCGTAGAACTGAGTCGTTAAGCGCTTTCTTCCAAGGTAACAATTCGCTGTACAGTCGCCTTGCCTGCATTGTCTACAATTAACGAACAAATAATGTGTATAGTAGTTTAAATACAGAAATTCTAAACGTGTTTGCCGTCGTTTGTAAATAATTTAAGAACTACCTACTTGACTACTTGTACAGTGTAATGAGTTTGTTTTATGAAGTTTCTAGTAGTTATCTGTTTTCTATGCTCAAAATATTATGGATTACAACTGTTGGTATATTTGTGTATTTAACTATATGCGTATCAGAAATAATTTATCGCTTATTTTAAAGGACAACGAAATCATCGATAGTTTAAAAAATACACAAAAGTGTGTGTTGTAAGCTATACAGAGCCCTTGAGTTTCATATTAGGAATCGTAAAGGTGGAGAAAGCAATTAATTTTACCTGAGTCCCTCTGCACGATGTGATTGGACAGGGGGCTATCTGCACTTAGCGTGGTAGAGCATAGCCTAAACTCCAATCTAAGCCTTAGATCTTTCTTATTTTGGGAGGAGACCTTTTCTCAAAAGTGGTACAATATGAGTAGATGATGATGACGATGAATATGTATTTACTAAATAATTACTAATATTAAAATAATAATTAAATAAATAATAATAATAATAATTAAAATTGCAATAAAATAACCTGTTATTTAAAAATGTGAGGTATACGTGAT
>DWOP01000266.1:0-10079 GCA_018251135.1 Cephise aelius
TTACTCCCTAATATACTGAACGCTGGGGACAATAGAATTTTATATATTATAATGGGTTGTGAAAATATTTCAAAGAATTCAAATAAAGCCAATAGTCATACATATATTACACTAGCTGTTTGTTGCTGGTATTGACCAACCGTTTAATCTAGCGTTGTAGCGACATGTTATATACATGTACAGGTACATGATACTTTGTGCTTATCTGAGATTCTTACCAAATTAAAACCTTGGTAGGTTGCCTTGGTGATTACGAGCACTCCGGGATCTCTACCTGAGCGGACTCGGATGCCCATGCGCATGCGCACCGCCCAGTCGGGCCCAAATCGCGAGAGTGAACTCGTTCCCTCTGCACTGTTTAATACCACTCCCCTCCCTCCAGTCAATAAATCCTCATGGATTCGTTGCGGAGAGCCAGAGGGAAAATTCATAGCTCGCTGCGCCCTTACGGTTCCTTTAAGGGTTCAACAAAGCTTACAACAACATGACCCAAATTGAGTTGCCCTTATCAAATAGCGAGGACTCAATTTCAGATCTTTAAAATCCGCTAGAGGTTGTAAAAGTAAAACCTCTTTCGGTAATAAAAAAATACCACATACATTCTCATACTTCCCGAGGATGTTGGCTGGAAGGATTTTTTTTTAGTTTTTTTTTTAAACTGTCAGAAACTTTACAATTATCGAATTATTAAGACTATCTGAAGTCCTTGCTATTTAATATGGGCGACGTAATACGTGTCAAGTTGTTGTAAGCTTTTTTGAACTCTTCAGATACATATTAGGAACCGTATGAGTGAAGATAGGCTTTAATTTTTCCTCTGACTCTGCACTCAAACTCATGACTTGAGTTAGTGACAGGAGAGAGAGAGAAGGCTGGAAGGTTCGAGCTCCCTTTCTAGCTGCCCACAAACCCGGGTGTCCTGCAGGAGATACTGATACAGGGACAATTGCTGAAAAACCTAGCAACACACCAGCACATTTGCGCAGTGCTTATTTGGTTTAAGCCACGCTTTTTGCTTGAAACCGTATTCCATAGTGTATTAATAACTTTAAATCTTGTTTCAGTACAACATGAACATGAACAACATGAACAACATGAGCAATATGAGTAACATGAGCAACATGGCTCGAGGCATGCCCAGCGGCACGACACTCCATCAGCTACTGGTGCAGTCACATCAGAGGAATATCAATGGTGAGGATCCACTCAGTGAAAGATAAGGTTCCATGTATATATTAGATCGTCCCATATATGTGGCTCTGTTGCCTCCAGTCAAAGGTCTGCGGGTCTCGAGGTCTTGCTTTTACCCGGGCAATTCTCGCGGTGTCAACTATCTCTAGTGTATGTATTAAGCTGTAAGGAGGAGAGTCGAAGGGGGGGAGATTGGGTCAATCCATCACTTTTAAATCTGAGTTAGGTTTGACGGTCGTCCTTTAAGTAGTCTGAGACGACCTAGCCCAGCAGCTCCCGAAGGGGCGGGCGGCCATCGGAATGACGAACGATCCACATACATGAGGTTCCATCCATACCAATTGGTTACGGTCAGTTCATAGATAATAAGAAATGGGAGAAGTTTATGTGATTTAAGTGTCTTATGGAGTTACAAGCAATCTCTGGTGTAAACCTGTAACAGAATCTAATAAAGCACGAAGCTTTCTTGATGTCAATCACAGATGTGTACGGCCTATGGTGGTGGGACAAGTCTAATTAAGATAAATCTCTACCTTACAGACTCAATAGACGTGACAGTTATTTATATTTCTCATGTAATTACTCTTTAATTTATTTTCCAAAATTATACTTTAATTATGGCACTCATAATCAGGTCATCTTTGTTTTGATTACAATTGGGGATATCGTTCATAAGTTTCGGCGCTAATAGATTGTAACGAACAGCCCTAGATACGTTTGAACGGAACACACATAAAACTCTGAAAAAAGAAACGTTCCCTCTACAGAAATGGGGGGCAATGGCGCCGGTGGTGGAGACAACCAACTAGCGAGATGGTTCTCGCCGGAGCTGCTTGCACGCGCGTCTGCCGGGAAATTGCCGTCGGTTCACGTCCCGAATGCGCTCTCGCTGGAGGATCTCGAGCGACACCACCACTCACCAGCGCCGCCCGTGCGCAACTGAGCCCTATACCACAACACGAGTATATACTACGGAGACCGTGACGTCACGTAACGTCGCACTTACACGAACATTTAACAGTAAACAGATCGTGACGTCACGCATACTCGGAACCGGAGCACCACACGAGCATATTAACCTTACGGAGATCGTGACGTCACGTAACGAGTTCCTTGGATTTGCACACGAACATAGAATTATACAGATATCGTGACGTCACGTAACGACGCTTACTGTGAGCTAGAACGTCGCACGTATGTAACCGTACAGAGATGACGTCACGCGTACGTTAAACCGGATAATCACACAAGCACGCAATTGTACGGAGATGACGTCACGTGTACGTCGTGCCTCAGTCCATTCTTTTCATATTTGCGAAGTGTTGATATATACGCGCTTCGTTTACTTGTAGTGGATGATTAAGTATAATGACAATATGAATCTTTATCTCTGTATGGTTACTGATGTGCCCGTATGTATTGTTGCATGCAAATAATATAACGGCTAAAGGTAGGCTGATGGCACGCACGCATCGCGATGGAAGGATTGTGTAGTATTCATAGAAATATATATTCATATAATAAGCCATAGAATTTCTTCCGTTGACGTGTAACGAACGGACAGTAGCGGTTAGTATAAAGACGAATCGATTTTTCGGAGCGATAACTTGTTGTGGACTAATGACATCAACGTTATGGACTCCTCATTGCGTTGTTTTGTCCTGCGCACTTTTAATTCATAATCCAATTGGTTTGATAAAAAAATTCTGATTTGTACATGGCCGTCCAGTTAACAAACATAATACTGATGGTACACAATAGATACACAACCATGAACTTATTCATATGATACAATCTGCCCAAACACTATGCGAGCGTGTTGACGCTTATCCAAAGGGTAATTATGCCAAGTCCAAAATATTTGGAGCCCAAAACACTTCGAAGGAGAACAAAATGTCCAAATTGCTAATAAATACATTTTAATGAAATTTTAACGAAAGCAAACGTCACACTAATATCTTGACTTGTTTTTCTATTCTGTTCGATTTTCTTATATTATTTTGAATTATATTAAAATTACTAGATAAAATGGACTTGGCACCGTTACTCAATCGATAATATCGAGTTGTACCGAATCACTCGTATACATCGGCTATCGATCACGTATCCACAGCTAACTTTCCGAACTTTTGCATACGCCTCGTAACTTTTGGTTCCTATTATAACCATTGAAATGTTATTGCGTAGACAAGGGAAGCTTGGACTGGTCGTGGCCTAGCCACTATTGTACAATCGATTGTGTTATCCATAGTATCGATTAACTGGTTACTATCGAAATCATTAAACAAAGTAGTTCTCAATATTATTATTTTTTACGTCCGCTCCGATTTTAATAATGCATTTATACCTTTGCTTTAATTCCTTAAATGTTACAATTAGAAAAGAACATTGAATGTAGGCATCTATATATTAATAAGTGAAGCAAAAACTTTGGACTCCTTTTTACGAAAATTACGCTGACGGAGTAATATGAAATTTTACATGCTTATAGTTTATGTGCAGGAGAAGTATATAACGCTAATATTTTAATATAATAATGCGTTAAAATACATTAAATAATCAAAATAAAATATTACACATATACATTGCTTCGGTTCATACTGTCCGGTTTTGACAATGTCAAACATGTGTAGGAATAAAAGGTCTGGTGACATTTTCGTAATCTGTTATGATTATGCTATGATAAATTTTAACGAATTAAGGTCGAATTTCGACCGCAACTGGGTCACTAGTAGTATTATTATGCATAGTATGCGCAAAACTTAAAAGCGAATAAAGTTACCTAAGTTAGCTTCTTCAAAGCTAACTCGCTCGCTCGCTCGTGACACGTTCACGTTTTACAAATGATTTTCGCCAATTGCTTCACGCAAACAAAACAAAATGTGAATTTAACTAAACTAAACACAAAAACTATTCCTCGCAAAATATTTTTTTCAAAATTCTAGCCTTGGTAGTTTTAGAGATTTGAGCGGGAGAGTGGCGAGAATGGTCAATTTTCGTCTTTTTTGAATACAACTATCAACTGTAGAACTATAACAAAACTGCCCTGCAACAAACCCTTTCGTTTGACGTGCGGCAATATAGTTTATATAACATTTGTTTTTTATTTCGCCCATAAATATCCCTCCAATTCAAAATTCTGTTCTTTACGTTATATCGTCGTCTATGGGTCGCAAAAAGGGACATGTGTTTCGAATTTCAACTCATTTGGTTGAATAATTTTAGAGCTAATTGTGACAGACGGCGACTGATCTTATAAGGCTTCCGTTTCTCGTTTAACACTAATAATAATTAATACGAACAAAAGAGTTGAATACTGGCATGCTGCTGGAATTAGATTATAACTGTAATTGATATTGGTACCTCGTATATGGTGTAGTCTTGGACCTGTTTCTCCATGAGGGCCCGAACTTCCTCCATTTCGGCGACGCGGCAACGCATAGCATCGGTCTCGCGAGCGCGCCTCTCCAACGCCTCCGCGTCGGCTTGCATCTTGCGCTCGGCTCTTTCACGTTTCTCTTGATTTTCTCTGATGAACTGATTAACAGGCGGTGGTACTCGTTAATACCTACATACTTGTTACAGATTCATATGTACTCCTACAACCAAATGCAGCGTCAATATGCTACTGCTTATTGGTGCTGCATTTTGCTATAAGACTGTGTTCAATAATATGTCATAATTATCAACCATAATAAATGCATTTAGCCCGGTAGTGTGTATAGATCGTTATTGATTTTCAAAATCAAGCAACATTTCGTGCTAGGTCTTAATCCAAACAGGTGACCGCTAGAGCAGGGGCAACTGTATTAGGATTAGGCAGTAGGGCTTGCCGTAGCCACCCGGTAGACAACGGGAAAGTTGTTATTATCTTACTCACATTAGAAATTGTAAATTCTTGTTTTAAATTGACATTAATAATTCGGAAGTGGTGGATTTTTGACAATCTATTGACAAGGGCGGAGGGGTACATAGGTAGTACGTTCTTCATAGCATCATTCAGACCATTTATATTTCAGAGGGATCACATATCAGCACGACCATTCGCCTGAGGTCAAACCTCTTCCGGGAGTTTTTAGGGTGGGGATCCTTCCGATCACCAGGGGGGTGACAACGATTGGAAAACACCTAGCTACCCATACCCCTCGCTAAATAGCCAGGTTGGCTATCCCTAAAATTGTCTTACTGTGTTATAATACAATAAAATATATCTCTCGGTTCTACTAAAATCACTGGTCAAAACTGGGTAAAATCAAGGTGATATTAATAGAACCGGGGATATTTCCCCCTTTGAGAAATGCCCGGATAAAGAGGTCATCCTCGATTCCTGGAATCCCCAATCCCACTCTCCCTAACCTTCAATTGAAGTCGTAGCTCGTAGCATAGGAAGTGCCTCAATCACTCCAGTCGAGCGTATGTCAATGTCATATTATAATGTCAAATGAAATGTATAAATTTCATTTCTTTCTACAATGTCAACAAATCTACTTGAAGTTGACTATGTATACCTACTTCTAAAATGAAAATAAGCAGCGAGAGTGACTAAAATAGTATTGTGATTTTATAATTTAGCGATTCGCTTTGTCTAGTATACAAAATGTCACAGGTACCGCGTGCTAACACGGAAAAAACAGTATTAATAGAATTCATTAATGCATACAAGAGTTTACCATGTTTGTGGGACCCAGCGAACGAGATGTATCCCTACAAAGAAGCAAGACTTCAAGCCATAAAAATATTATTAGAAGTGTGGCAGAAGATAGAACCGACCGCTACAATAGATAGCGTTAGGAAGAGAATAGAAAACATGAGAACTGCCTATAGACGAGAGAGGAATAAAGTAAGCTGTGAAACGAAATTACTTTACGCGAATTATGGTAGACTGCAACACTCCTCAAAATCATAACATGTTATATATAAAATACCAACAGAAATTAAAGATAATTGTTACTAATATATTTGGGCTTATTTGTCTGAATTATGAATAAATAATAATAATAAGAATTAAAACCAGGTACCGGCGGTACCACCCATATCCACCGCGTAGCAGTAGTTTTATAGCAATCTGTGTTTCAGTTAGGAGTGTGTGTTTGCTGATTTTACATATACAAGATGCAACTATCTCAATCTACAGAGGTAGCACCGCATTTGTGATCAACTTCAAATGGGACTAACATTTACTAACAATTACTAATTGGGCTATTACTAACTAACAAGTACTGAGTAACTAATATTCTTATTAACACCTAATATCTACTAATGCAGTGATCCGCACAGTGTGTGCTGTGGCACACAGATGTACCGTGGTCATTAATTACTGTGCCGCAGGACAAACAGTATATATATTTTATTTCAAGTCATAATAATGGACAGATCCATGCCTATAGTATGGCTTCTCACCCGAGCAATACTTTGTTTTCCAAACTCTGGGGTTCCATCCTTCTCTGCTTTCACCTCTCGTGCTCATTCTCTTAGTTTATGTTCGCTAGTATAGAATGCTTGAGAATTATCGATGAAATGAGAGCAGCTTTTCAACAATTACTCTGAATTTTGATCGCCTATGTGCAAATAAGAAGGCACGTATCGCCCATAAGCTGTTTTGTAGATATTAAATTGGTTAATATTAACGGACAATAAACAAAATATGTTTTTTTTATCTATGGTCTGCCTCTAAAATTATTTGAATTCATTGGTATACAACAGAAAGTTGCAGAACACTGCTAATGTATACTAACAGTCCTTCAGCATAATCCTACTCATAGTTGATTATTAATGGCCATGGGTGGCAGTGACCCCTTACCATCAAGTAGACTACAAGCTCATTTGCTTCATCAATTATATTAAAAAACCAATCTATATTCCAGGTAGACAGAAGTAAATCAATAGCCATAGATGCGGAAGATGTTCATAAACCATCCCTATGGTACTACAAACACTTCAGTTTCATTGACAAACATCGAGATGGAAATGATACATCATCAGATGAACACGATGACCATGATTATGTTATTCAGCATGAGGAGAAAGATGTAAGTTTATGTTCGCAAAATTAAGTACAAAATTGTTTCAATGAAGACTAGTTTTAAAGGAATAGTTTCTGGTGATTTTTGTGGTATAGGACTGAGATCGGAAACCTAAGACTCGCGAGCCACATGCGGCTCTTTCACTGTAAAGTTGTGGCTCTTCAGTTCCATATATATGACTTAATTATTTAATCAACGCCTTTAAAAATCATGTAGTTACTCTATGACTGAGTACCATGTCTTAAAGACACGCGTAACACACATTCATATCCCGACAAAATCTATTATCACCGGACATAATTTCCCCTTGCGATAACACATCTCCTGCCGACCCCTGGAATACGACACTAAAGAGAAGACCATATAAATGTTTATTTCAACTTTATCCTGACTATGAACTCGGTATTTTTTAATTTTTTTGGTTAACGTAAAAGAAATGTCTTGTGTGTGACAAGCTTCCAAGTTGTGCATCAGTTTGACTTTCTTTACAATATCTTTCTATACTCATAACCCTATATTAGGTTTTTTTGAGTTACAAGTGGTTGAACCATTTGAGCTCAACAAATCCATACACATACATATTAAACTTAGTCATGCCTCTTTTTTGTTCAGGCTTAATAAGAGCAAGTACCTAGATCTCTATATGTCATGTGGGTTGTTAAGACTGTACAAATAGATTATCTTTTTCAGGAACCAAAAAGAAAAAAGCAATGCAAATGTCCAATACATAAAAAAAGAAGAAGCGAATACACACATACGTTGAACATACAAGATGACTCTAGGACAAGGGATATGCATACAAGTAACTCAAATCCATACGCAGAAACTTCTGCAGATGCCTTCGGACGCTCCATAACCATGCAATTGAAGGAACTGCCAAAATTACAAAGGTGTATAGCAGAAAAACTAATTGGTGATATATTATTTTATGCCAAAATGGACCAATTGTCTCCAACTTCATCTATTAATTTCAATCAGGATGCAAAACAGTTTTTGTCTCGAATGAAGCAGTCAGGTTATGCTTCAATACCAGACTCTCAATCCAACCGGATAAAGATTAAGTTAGAGAAACAAAGTGTTAAATGTAATCCCAAAGTGCAAATGCTGTACACAGAACCATTGTCACCTAACTCTGATTGCAATGAAATGGAAGCTGTTTATATAGAACAAGAGAATTCTGAATAGATTTCAATTCAAATACGGAGACTTTATAAAGTGTTGTAGAATAACATTTTTATTAAACGTATCATTAGTGATATAAAACCAACTTATGTTATTCACTATTCAATTAAATTAATAAGATTTAAATTATTTTACATAATGTATTAATTGAATTCACTATATGTGATAGAGAAGTTAAAGATGTATGTTTGGGAATTGAACCTCAATGTGAGAAGCTGATATCTTACCACTACACTACTGGTACACCAAGCAATTGTCATATTTTTTTAAGTACTGTATTGATATCAAACATCGAGCGCTCAGTCAATATTTTGTACTGCAAGTTTTTAGTTCTTAAACTTGCCACTTGTTGCGCTGCCTGTAGATGTATGTTGAAACTGAGGGTCAACTTTGTTTAACGATTCCAATAAATCGAAATATTGCTGTCCTTTTCGCACACGCCTTTGTCGAGTACTGTTCAGAAGGGACGACGATAATTCGTCGTGTCGAATTCGTTGAACAGACTAGGCCCTATGAACGAAACTCATACTAAAAGTACTGAAATCTGCTGCCCACTCGCATCTGTGACAACTACAACCGTTAGTCCTATTTGAATTTGATCATAGATGTGCTACTGCTCCAGAACACTGAGATGGTCGCCTCTTGTACGAGTGTAACCAGTAACCAACCCTGCTAACCAAAACACAGATTGCTATAAAACAACTACTACAGCGGAAATAGATGTACAGTAGAACAACCGCCCATGGACTTTTGTGACTAACTTTCCATGGGTCCGTACCAAGAAACATATCGAATGTTAGATATTAAATTCCAATCATAATTGGTACTATAAGTATGAGTCCTACTTGATCACAAATTCGTCGCTAATCCGGTGGACTGAAATGGTCACCTATTCCCCTCATATATAGAACCTACCTTATTAAAGCTTATAAAGGACTCCTTCAACATAGTTTCTTTCTCCCGCAACTCGCGCCACTTGGCGTCCATGACTGTCCTGTTGGCCGTCTCCTGTTCCCTCGCGACGGCCAGTTTGTCGTCCGCTTCCATGAGGTCGCGGCGTGCTTGCTCCATCAACACCTGAGGTGTGGGGCGCGCTACGTCCCATACTGGATACTTTCTGTAGTGATTTTAGCTTGTGATACTGTATAACTTGATAAAATACATTAAATGCGGGCTTACACCAAAGGGTCCCGGATTCGATTCGTTTGAATGTTTGTGCAAAGGGGAGATCTTCCGCTGCGGGAGGTGATCGTACCGGGGGAGCGGCCGAGCTCCAGTATATTGAGAAACGTGTAACGTCATTTTATTGTCGAGTTGTGGGTAGACCTCTTATGATACATTGTCGACCCACATGATAGAGTAGTTATCATATCAGTCTGAGTTTAACTACTGGGTCAGATATTCGAATGATAAAATCTAAATTTCAGTTTTGTCTCTGGATGGATGTGTTCAAAGGTAGGCCCAAAACCAGGACATACATGCCTATGGTGGCTCTTAAGAGTGTTAGCAACACCAACTGAAGAACACTGAGTGAAGGTACGTTTTGAATTGAGCATTATATTTGAATGCTGGCAGTTGTTTGTCTCTTCGAAAAACAAGGGACATTTTGATATAGCTGATGTTAGATTTAAAAGTATAACAAATAGATATTTAATTAGTCTGAAATATAATGTATTTGGATAT